>APFE030342500.1:23546-39833 GCA_000404065.3 Pinus taeda
AATTTAAAGTTAATTAATAAAATTTATGAATAAAAATGTAATAAAACTGTGACGTACACCGGAGGCTGAAGGGTCCCTTAATCATAGTTCCACTTTCTGGTTCTGGGCCCTCCCATCAATGGTTCATATTTCAGTGAACTAGATCGATAGTTTGAGGGAGCAGGGTGGAGGGTACCCCTTGATGTCATTCGCGAGGGGGGGTCTCTCAATCGGGGTTCTATCCCACCCCAAAATTTTTCTCCTCATTCATCACCGATGCCAATGTTCCACTTGCCTCCATGTATATGCCTTTTAGACCTCTCCTTGGAACCATGACTCGTGCCTTAACACCATGGCCCCTTTTCTCTCAAGTTGTGGCTCACCTTTAAATTAATCTAAGCACAGACTTGTCGGCTTCATGGCTTGGTGGCAGAGGCAGGAGTTTTGTATTTTGATTGAGACCTATGGCTTATGGCCCTTGATAGGCCTTGCTCTTAAAACCTTTGCGTAGTACTCTGAACACTTTTGGCCTCGCATAAGAATTATGTATGGAATATGCAATCATGAAATGCTACCACTGAAACAACACTTAAATCACATGATTACAAACATGGGAATGAAAGAAAACCTAACCTTATACAACCTATTTTACGCCTAGCAGAACTAGGTTTTCATAAATGCATGTGTCGCGTACTCGCAATACCAATTTAACACACATATATATCGTGATTGCAACATGCATAATGGAAATGGCATTTAAAAATAACACAGGGAACTATTTAATATCACATTATTTGACAATTAGAATTATATATATGAATGGTGAAATATCCAACAAAGTTCATCATAAATGCAATAAAAAAATACACACAACAGAACATAAGGGAAAACATAAACATTCTAATACAAAACCCTAAAGCTAGGTTTTTAACATAAAATTACATAAACAACATGTCACGTAAAATGAAATACTTATCTTTCCAACACGAACCAACTGGCTAGAGATCTCCATGTTCCACCCTACCATAAACCGTGTGATTCATGGATTTCAACCACAGGTCACCCCTGAGTGGGGGTTGCAACTCCATAGGCACTAGTAACCAATAATAATTGTACCTCCATAGCCAAGGTGCCAACCCAACAATCATGTTGCTCTAGGCCACACACCGACATAACTCCCAGCTAGTCTGAAACCCAAGCACAAGGCTCACCAGTTGGTTGTTGTAGTATACCTAGTGGAGGATAATACAGGGTACATAGGGAGGTACCAAAGGGCATAATGTGATGTAAAAATGGGAATACAATTAGTTAATTTAGTAAATAAAGTCTATAAGTGGTTACCCACATTAATGATGATTGTAAGTAGTTAACCCTCATTATAAATGGACCAAAAATTGTTAAGTTTAGTTAACAATAATGAATAAATGGGCCATAGCTAATAAATAGAGTGGTAAACCTGCATTATGGAATGGACCCAAAGTAGTAAGGGAATAATGTGACAAGCCCATTGTATTGGACATGTGATATTAAGGGCTCATTGTATTAGAATTGGTATTACCCATGGTATTGTATGTATGAAGCCTGTATAGAGGCTAGAGACTCTCCATTGGAGACATGTTGAGTATTGTTTTGAATTGACAAGCATATGGCTTGTGGAGTGTTCTCCTTCCTTAAGGAATGACCGTATGGAGTTACCCTACCTCAAGGGTTTGATATTAATAAAGAAGTATTTTATGTTATTCTGAGATTGGATCTTCAATTTATTTTTGTCAAATATTATAATATAATTGCATTATTATTACAAGTGGTATTAGAGCTCTTTCTTGGGCAAAGTGGGGATTTTTTTTCTTTTTGCTGAAATTTTATTTTTGGGAAATAGTGGGCGATGAGTTTGTAGATCATACCTGGAAATTCTGGTGCAACATTTTCAAAAACAAATTGAAAACCCAATTTTCTCACAAAACACACCAAGAAAAAATAGTCTAAATCAGAGCCTGAATATAGGAGATATCACTGATTTAAAATGAGTGATTTTTCAAAAAAAAATATGACGAAAAATCATGGGTGGTAGATTTCAGCTTAAGTTTTGGAGATTTGGTGTGGTATTTTCAAAAAATAATTATATATTTAAGCCCTTTGCGAAAAAAATCCCAAATTCAAAAAAACAATTGTCTGAATCAAAGTCCGGATGGAGGAGATCTTGCTGATTTAAAATCAACTATATTGAAAAAAAAAATTGTGATGGCGAGAAACTTGGCAGTACATATTTAAGTTTGCAAAGTGCCCAGATTGTGATCCTAGCTACATAAAAAGATGCGGAGTGGCTATTCTATTTCCAAAAATAGGGTATAATAAGAATTCCACACTATTGGTCGAGTTGTGATCATTCCAAATTTTCCTCCCAAAAGAAAGTGGTTTTTTGAAAATCTTCACTCTATTTTATGAGTTCTAGTAAGATTATTTTTATAGGAAAAGAGAATGGTCCTACTATTGAAGAATACCTAAAATACAAGAAGTCACTATGCCCAATAACTTGAAGATATGGACCAGGGAAAGATTTCGAAGATGATGATGTCACATGGTAATCACTTAATTATGACAAGATACTAGAACTTTTTGATGAAGAATTCAAAAAAGTCCTTTTGGACAAGTGGTCTCATGCTAGAGAGAAGGAAAATAAGAGCCATAAAGGCCTCTTTTCTGATATCTCCATCTTATAGGTTCATGGATGTATTCACAAAGAGAAGGTCATTATTTCTATTAACCCTAGTTGCAAGGATAATCTCGTCAATCTCAAACTGGCCAAAAGGTTGCAAGTTCCAACACATCATATTGACAACACACATGTTGATGGTGTGCACATTCAAATATTTAGGGATTTGAAGGTTACTGTGGATAAATATGTATTACATTCTGAATTTTATACTTTAGATCTAGATGAGGAGGATGTTAGTTGGGGATATCCTTGGATGGACTCAATTGGTAATGACAATATTAATGTACAAAAGAAATTTATGAAACTATGGTACAAAAGGAATAAAATTAGAAAATTACCTTGCAGGATATTTCCATTAGTAAATAGGATGAGAAAGAGGGGGCACCAATAGAAATATCTACAAGAACTCATACATTAGGTGATGAGTCCTTGTTGGAAGTAATAATCAAAGACACACTATCACCACAAAAGGAACCAGACACCCCTTAGGCACAATTCGTTGAGTAATTGAAGAAGGAAATCCCATCAGTTAAGGCTTCAACATATCACCACCTACATCACCCAGCAAGACTCCAATCAACAAGACAACAACCAACAAGATGGGAAAAGATTAACAAGAAGGATGAAGGCACCTGGAAGACACACAAGGAGGTGCCATGGCAATCTACCCACATGACATCTACAAATAGGAACCACAAGAACCAATTTCCATCTCAAGTAAGTAAGGTAGTTATTAGACAAAGTGTTTGACTTTATCTTGGATGGATGGATGCAGGTGCATGGTACCAGTGGACTACTCTTTTGATGATATCTTATTATTTGTGTTCTTCTCATGTTTCAAGGATGAAGCACACTTTAAGGAGAGTGTAATGTAGTATACCTAGGGGTGCATAATATGGGGTACATAGGGAGGTACCCAAGGGCGTAAGGTTATGTAAAAGGGGACCACAATTAGTTAGTTTAGTTAATAAAGCCAGTAAGTGGTAACTCACATTAATAATGATTGTAAATGGTTAACCCTCATTATAAAAAGGCACTACAATTAGTTAGTTTAGTTAAGAATGATGAATAAACAAACCATAGCTAATAAGTAAAGTGGTTAACCAAGATTATGCAAGAAACCACAAGTAGTTAGGAAATAATATGATGTAAACGAAATAAGCCCATGGTATTGGATGTATGGTATTGAGGGCCCATGGTATTGCATGTATGAAGCCTATATAGAGGATAGAGGCTCTCCATTGGAGATATGTTATGTATTGTTTGTATTGATAAGCATATGGCTTGTGGAGTGTTCTCCTTTCTTAAGGAGTGATTGTATGATGTTATCCTACCTTAAGGGTTTGATATTAATAAAGAACCATTTTACATTATTCTTAGATTGGCTCTTGAATTTATTTTTGTTAGATATTTTATTATATCTCGATGCCACTTGTAATAATACTACAAATAATTTCAAGAGAAGTACATGAATACAATATAAAAGCTTCAAATCTTTATTAATAGAAAACCCTTGAGGTAGGGTAACACCATATAACTACTCCTTAAGGGAGGAGAATACTTCACAAGTCATATGTTCAATACTAAATAATACTTGACATATCTCCAATGGAGAGTCTCTAATCTCTATATAGGCTTCATACATATAATACCATGGGTAATACCAATTATAATACCATGAGCGCTTAATACCATATGTGTGTGTGTGTATCCCATAACTATTTGGCCTCTTTTAGCCATGTGGTACCTCAAAGCCACGTGGGCACCAGGTGCTCT
Organism: Pinus taeda; assembly: GCA_000404065.3. Classification (NCBI taxonomy): domain Eukaryota; kingdom Viridiplantae; phylum Streptophyta; class Pinopsida; order Pinales; family Pinaceae; genus Pinus; species Pinus taeda. Next base: position 28,018 of record APFE030342500.1, read on the forward strand.
CATCAATGCCATCTATCATTCAACTGGGAAAATTTCTAATATGAAATTCTACCATAATAAATTATTTATTTCACCTACTTATTTCTCACAATAAGTTATTTACGAAAACCCTTTAGTAAACATTAAAATAAATTCCACTGCAGTTATCACATAATTACATAGAGAAAATAACAGTGATATACAAGCACATGAATCAATCACATCAACACAGTTTTATTTTGGACAATTGTCCTCAGAAAAAACCCAATATGGGAAAACCAGTACAACAGATGATGGTTTTATTAATCTTCAACAGCAATCTCTTTACAAGAAATGATTTCACAGAGAAACTGAGACACTAATGAGAGAAAACACTCGAGACAAAGCTTCTCCTCTTCCTGGAGAAGTTCTGACACCCTAGAGACCCTTCACCCACCTCTGCGTCACTTCTGCGTCACTATGTGCCAACCTGCATGAGGACTACATCTCGAATGGTGTTGTCTACCTATTCTTCCCTTTGCGCTGTCTCTTGAATGCCCTGCATCACCTCCTCCTTAGTCATTGACTACTGTTGATGCCCTCCTCTTCCTCCACCTTGCAACTCTTCCTCTGAAATCGAACTCTCTCTCCTTGAGAACCGATTTCCCTTGGGGTATTGAGTATTTGCTCAATGTATCTCCAAATGGCTCTCAATTCTTCTCTTATACTTTTCTTATTGATGAATCAACGACCAAGATTAAGTCTCTAATCAATGGCTAAGATTAAATCAGACTTGATCCTCGTCTCTTAGAAGCTTCTCACCTATATCTTTATTAATACCCATTAATATTTTTATTTTCCTAAGTTTAGACTTAGGAACCCATTAAAAATATTAATTATTTTAATAACTCCTCATCTAGGTGGAATTTCTCCAAATGATTTCCGGGTCTTGGAGATCTCATGTGTTATAGCCCCTCCACAAAATTTAAGAGCTAGAGCACATCTGATGCTACCCAAAATAAACACTCCCTCTTAGCAAGGAATGTGCCTTAGCAATACTTCCCAATAGAAGCATCACGCTAATCCACAACATCGGTCCTCCGCATTGTTGATGCTCAGCCAACTGCCCCTCATCCACTGTGATGTTGTAATCTATACTACTGCCCATGACACTGTAACTATCACTGCCACACATGTACCACAACTCCCTCTACATATGTTGCATCATGTTTCCCATAGCGTTGTCATTGCTAACTATTGCACTGCAACTCCTTACACTATTTGCTTCTACTACTGAAACAAATTCTTCACCATCCCCATCTTCTCCATGAAGTAAACAAACTTTGTTCTTCCTAGGGCCTTGGTGAGAATGTTTACCACATGTTCTCCTGTTGGGGGTTACCTCAACTTTACTACCCCTCGTTGGACACAGTCTCTGATAAAGTGACACCTGATATCAATGTGCTTCGACCGATTATGAAAGACTGGATTCTCAGAGAGCTTGATGCAACTTTGATTATCACACAAAATATTGGCCGCTTTCATCTTTCTCCTGAATAGATTCATAAGCAATTTCCTAATCCATATGGCTTTGCACGAAGTTGTGCTAGCTGCCATATATTCAGCTTTAGCTGAGCTTAGAGCCACAAATTTTTGTTTCCTACTACACCAAGAGGTCATTATTGATCCAATGTTGAAACAATACCTAGTGGTACTTTTCCAATCTACTAAACTTTCAGCCAATTATGTGTCAGTGAACCCACTCAACTTGATGTCATTGCCTTGGGCGTATATCAATCCATTCTCGATTGTTCCTTGTATATATATGAGAACATGCTTGGCTACTTCCCAGTGCGCCCTCTTTGGTGCTACCATGAACTGACTGAGGGTGCTGACAATGTAACAAATGTCTCACTTGGTATTGACTAGTTACATCATGGACCCTATGAGCTGCCTATACAAGGTGGGATCAACTTCTTTATCTTTAGATGCATTAATATTCTTCTAGATGGTGATCATTGGAGTAGCCATAGGTCTATAGTCCTAGATTCTGAACCTTTTCAAAATCTATGTAGCGTATCTTCCTTATCTGAGGAAAATTTCACCCTTCTACTGCTAAATTTCCAACCCCAGGAAATAATGGATTCGTCCCAAATCCTTCATGTCGAATTCTATGGCTAGGTTCTCTCTGCAATATTTGATGAGCCTGGATGATCTTGTTATAAAGAGATCATCCACATATAAAGCTAGGATTAGAGGCTCATTCTCTACAACCAGATAGTAGAGGTTAGGATCTGTGTCACTCTTAACAAATCCCATCTTCTGCAAGTAGCCATCAGTTTGACCGTACCATGCTCTAGGTGTTTGTCTAAGCCCATACAAAGCTTTCTTTAATCTGCATACATGAGATTCCTTCTCATGAGTCTCGAAACCTTTTGGTTGTTCAATGTATACTTCTTCTTCTATCACCCCATTCAAGAACGTCGTCTTAACATCCATCTAGTGAATCTCCCACCCCATTTGAGCTACAAGGGATATCACAGATCTAATAGAAGTATACCTGGCTACTGGGGTGAAGGTTTCTTCATAGTCTATCCCTTCCTTATGAGCAAACCCCTTAGCCACAAACCTGGCTTTGTATTTTTCTACATTTCCATCTACAACATATTTGACTTTGTAGAGCCATCTCGACCCTACAACTGACCTGTCCTGAGGCCTAGGTACCACTTCCCAGATATCAATGACCATTATGGAATTGTATTCCTCCACCATAGCATCTACCCATACTTGCTGTTGAACAGCCTCCTGAGAATGGAGGGTTCTCCAACCTAAGCCACCAAGGCTTGGTATATGTTAGGTTGTCTACGCTCCCTTTTCTCATTCCTGGGTGCCCCAACAAAATCCTCTGCATCTTGTAGTATCTGTCTAAGTTCTTGACTCACTCTACCACTGGTAGTGGGTATATCTATCTGCTCCTCCTCTTCTTGAGGCCCCACCTCTGGAGTTTTGTCTTTAGGAGAAATACTAGCACTAGTTTCTAATGGTTGAAGTGGTTGTACTAACGAATCATCCTTTGAATACTCTTCAGAAGGCATTTCTCAGCATTTTCTAAAGGCTTTGTCCTCCATGAACTTCACATCCCATCAAACTACGATCTTCCTATTCCCTGGAAGATAGATTCTATATGCCTTAGCATTCTCGTTATATCCTACAAGATATCCTTTCTCTGCAGTCTAATCCAATTTGTTCTCTTCTCTTCGAGTACATGGTAGTATGTCAAACTCCCAAATATCCTGAAATGGCTCACCTCAGGTTTCTTACCAGTGAAGACACTCTCCGAAGTAATATTACCTAATGCCCTGTGAGGAGTCCTGTTCTGGATATACATTGTCGTGTTGCATGCTTCTGCCCATAGAAACTTGGGCGTATCCTAATCATACAACATTTCCCTAGATGCTTCAACAATAGTTTGGTTCTTCCTTTCTCCTACTCCATTCTGCTTTGGATTATAGGGGGTTGTCCACTCTCTTATGATGCCTTCCCTTGCACAAAAATCAATGAAGTACTTGTCGATGTATTCTCCACCATTATCTGAGTGCAATATATTTATCTTCTTTCCTGTCAGATTCTCAACTAGAGCCTTGAACTCTTTGAACCAACCAAAAACCTCATCCTTGGTTTTCAAAACGTAGATCCAAGTCTTTCTAGAATGGTCATCAATGAAGGTGATGAAATATTCGACACCACTAAGAGATTTTGTGGACATGGGTCCATAGATATTTGAGTGTATCAATCCTAGAACACTCTTAGCGCTATTGTTGCTTCTGAAAAATGTTGCCTTTGCATACTTGCCTAGTGCACATCCTCTGCATACATCATCTCGTTTGGTACTTAATTATGGAACTCTCAATACTATTTTCTCGAGAATTTTTAGAGCCCCATAGTGTAAGCGTCCCATCCTCTTGTGCCATAGTTCATTCAAATCTTTCCCCACTACTACCTATTAGTGCCATTGGAGATTTTATCTATAACCTATACAACCTATTACTTTTGATTCCAATATGGGCCTTCTTTTTCCAACTCAAGTGTTTGACATATACTTTCTCTTTAATGAAGAAAACGTCACAACCCTTGTTTTGAAGTTGAGATACATAGAGTAAGTTCATTCCCAATCCTGGCACATGCAACACATTGGTTGCTCGAAGCCGATCCCCTGCTTCTGTTTGACAAACTACAATACCTCTTCCTACGGGGGTACACTTTGCCTTATTTCCCATGGTGATATGAAAAAGCATCCTTTCTTCTTGATAATTCAAAAAACATTCTTGTATTCTTGTCATATTCCAGGAAGTTCCACTATCTATATTCCAAACCTCAGAGTAGGTAGAGCTTGTTAGGAAAGTGACTTCTTCTTCCAGTCTAGAAGCTAACATAGAACAATCATGATCCTTGTTCTTCGTGCTCTCTTCTTTCTCTAGAGATCTTTGTGAGTCCCTATCAATTGATGTCTCTACATCATGCTCCTGACTCAAAGTAGATTCTTCTATCATGTTCCCTAATCTCTGCTCTGATACCATATGAAAAATTATAATACGAAATTCTACTGTAGTAACTGATTTATTTCACCTACTTCTTTCTCACAATAATTTATTTACGAAAACCCTTCAATAAACATTAAAATAAGCTCTACTGCAATTATCACATAATTACATAGAGAGAATAAGAGTGATATACAAGCACAAGAACCAAACACATCAACACAATTGTTTTTTGACAATTGTCCCCGGAAAAACCCAATGTGGGAAAGCCAGTGCAACAGATGAGGGTTTTATTAATCTTTAGCAATAATCAATTTACAAGGAATGATTTCATAGAGAAACTGAGACACTACTGATAGAAGACACCCTATACAAAGTTTCCCCTCTTCTTGGAGAAGTCCTAACACCCTGGAGACCCTTCACCCACCTCTACGTCACTTTTGTGCCACTCTGCGTCAATCAATGTCAGCCTATGTGAGGACTACGTTTCCAATGGTGTTGTTTGCCTACTCTTCCCTATGTGTTGTCTCTCAAATTCCCTGCTTCACCTCCTCCTCATCAATTGAATGCTATTGGTACCCTCCTCTTCCTCCACCCTGCAACTGTCCCTCTAAAATCAAACTCCCTCTCCTTGAGAATCAATTTCCCTCGAGGTACTGAGTATTTTCCTGGTGTATCTCCAAATTACTCTCAAGTCTTCTCTTATACTTTTCCTGTCGATGAATAAACAACCAAGATTAAGTCTCTAATAAACGGATAAGATTAAAACAAACTTGATCCTCGTCTCTTTGAATTTTCTCACCCATATCTTTATTAATACCCATTAATATTTTTATTTTCCTAAGTTTAGACTTAGGAACCCATTAAAAATATTAATTTTTTTAATAACTCGTCATTAGGGTGGACTTTCTCCAATCTATTTCTGGGTCTTGGAGATCTCATGTGTTCTATCCCCTCCACAAAATTTCAAAGCTAGATCACATCCGATGCTACCCAAAATAAACATCAACACCATAGCCTATAGCCACCATGGAGTTTCATGCTCCCCATACTCTTACCATGGAGTGGGCTCTGCAACCAACCTATTTCATATTATTTATTATATAAAAAATATGTACATCTGTTACATTATATTTACAATATTTTCCCTTTGACCACATAACCAAAACCAACAAATAGGCCTCGACATATTGGTCCCCAAAATATACAACGCATAAACACATAGGTAAGAAGGCTGGAAAAATGACTCTGACTCACTAGTTTAATATCCAAGTACATATATTTACATCATAAACCGGTGGAATTATTACAGCATAATGGTTCCTAGTATTCACCTCAATATCAAGATATTCAAATTTTCTTGTACAAATTACTCATCATAATTTTCAAATATTTTTGCCACATAGACTTAATGATATTATAACTCTAACCTTAAACCTATCACACAAAAACTTACCTTACAACTCATACTATAACTCTAACCTTAATTGTAAGATTTTATTGGCATTTAAATAACGATCTTGTGGTGCATAGCAGATTGGATTTCCCGATGGGTATATCAGAAGAGATCACAATTTTTTTCTAAACTAATAAGCTTTTGTTATCTTATTCCCAAGATAAAATTTCAAAATTACAACAACAAATGTTCCAAATAGGAACTCTAAAGCCAATTTCAGAGGAATTTGAGAACATGAAGCACCCCACTGCAAACGACAAATACTACTAATGTCTTATTCCTTAAAAGGAAAATTAGCAAGAGTCAACATACATTGACTTTGAACTAGTTACTTGTTACATAGAGACTAACTATGCTACATGATCAACTTCTTGATCTCGCTCACACAGGCTTCCATGTTCCTGTAAGAGGTTCCCCCTTATTTCACTTCCATTCTTTCCACCTTCCATAAGTCTTCTGCACTTTTCATTTCTTCTCCTTCTCTTGCCAGAAGTCATTTAACTACAATTTTCCAATCATCTATGTTGGGAACCATGGTGGCACCTTCACAAAACCTAAATCCAACCTTGAGATATTCCAATAATAACCTAGCAATATAGTATTGATCAATAATCATGGGCCATGTTATCAGTGGCAATCCCAGTGTGTTGCTCTCTAGTGTATAATTCCACTCAAACTGGGTAAGAAAACCCTGCATAGAGGGGTGTGATAGAATCAAGAGCTGAGGTGCCCAACCTCAACTCAAATCAATGAAATATATAGTAAGATTGTTTAAAATCAATCAATCAACCAATCACTGATTAACCAAATAGTCATTACTGAAACATTATGCAATCATTGCGAACTTTAAACCACTGAACTTCATAATATATATGCGATTGTTCTGAAGAAAACCTGTGTATATATGTGCCTCGTGTGCATAACATCTACGTACCAATATCAAATCATTGAATATTGAAACCTTGTCAAACTGAGTCATTGTATTGAGTCACAATAGAAACTAATATATAATATATATATATATATATATTATATATATATAATATATATTTATATATAATATTATATTTATATATATATATATATATATATATATAATATTTATAATATATATATATATATATATATTTATATATATATAATATATATATATTCTTATATTTATATATATATATATATAATATATTATATTATATTTTTATATTTTTTATTTATTTTTATAATATTATATATATTAGATATATTATATATTATCAATATTGATTCATTGAATACCCAATCATAATGAAACATCATCATTGGTTAATATACCAAGCTACAACCTAATAAATCCAATCAACACTGCCAGATACATGCCATGCTTATGAAGACATCATTGACATACACCAACAAATAGGAAGAACATCATCAATTGTCATCATCATCAAGCAACAAATCAAACTATAGTACATATATATGACCTCCATAAAACAAATCTATGTGTGTACACAATTAGCATACATAATACCTACGTATACATATGAACATACTACATAAATTATTATATAATTTATATACGATAGAACTGAACCAAATCCATGCATGTATGTGACCTTACTAAAGAACATTGACATACAAATCTTAAACTACTAAATCAGATCTTTGCTGCAAATCACAACATACTTTCTATAAATTTTACTCTGATATAACAGAGCATTTCAAATGTATTCAAACAAATCATTCAAACATAAACAAATCAGTAAAGTATAACCATTAGTACTTAATGCACTTTCAGATCTGTCAGATCTGAGTCATCTCCTTGCTCCCTAGTGCACACCTATTTCAGACCAGATCACACATGAATAAACCATTCACTTGCACCCTTAACTCCTTGATCTCCATCTCCTTATATATCTTTTTCGTTTTTCAATACCTAGGAAAATCCTTTCGTAATGTCATTAATATTCGTTGATGGGATCAAATAGACATTATAGCCAAAATTACTATGGAAAATTACCATGGTAATGGCCCCTGGTATCCAATTTTCCATGGTTTAGATTATGTACGTGACTTTTGTTCACATAACTTGTGTATGCACATGACTTTTCTTCACAAGAACTGCATATACTTCTCAAACTTCAATTTTTTCATGCATCTTGTGATTGAATTGTCAATTATCTTCCATATACTTTGTAATATCTATACCAGTATTCCCGTTATCTATATTAGTTCTATAACCATCATATTATAAACAAGTTGACTTCGAGTACATCTTTTTGAAGCAGGTTGCCATGAAGGAAAACACATTACACGTAATGCCAACAAAGAATACCTGAAATACAAGAAGTCATTATGCCCAATAACTTGGAGATATGGACTAGGGAATCATTTCAAATATGATACTGCCACATGGTACTCACTTAAATATTACAAGATACAGGAACTTTCTGATGAAAAATTCAAAAACGTCCTTTTGGACAAGTGGTCTCATGCTAGAAAGAAGTAAAATAAGAGCCATAAAGGCCTATTTCCTGATATCTCCATCTTATAGGCTCATGGATGTATTCACAAAGAGAAGATCATTGTTTTTATTAACCCTAGTTGCAAGCATAATCTCATCAATCTCAAACTGGCCAAAATATTGCAAGTTCCAACACAACATATTGACATTCCACAGGTTGATGGTGCGCACATTCAAATATTTAAGGACTTGAAGGCTACCATGGATAAATATGTATTACAATATGAATTTTATGCTTTAGATATGGATGAGGAGGATGTTAGTTTGGGATATCCTTGGATGGAATTAGTTGGTAACGTCAATACTAATGTACAAAAGAATTTTTTGAAGCTATGGTACAAAAAGAAGAAAATGACCTTGTGAGACATTTCCATTAGTAAGCAGGACAAGACTAAGGAGGCAACAACAAAAAGCTCTACATGAACTCACACATTAGATGATGAGTGCTTGGTGGAAGCAATAATGAAAGACAAGATATCACCACAAAAGGAACCAAACACCACTCAGGCACCATCAATTGAGGAATTGAAGATGAAAACCCCATCAATTAAGGCTTCAACATATCACCACTCATATCACCTAGCAAGACTCCAATCAACAAGACAACAACCAACAAGATGGAACAATATTAATAACAAGGATGGAAGCACCTGGAAGACACACAGAGAGGCATGGTTATCTACCAACAACACATCTACAAATGGGAATGACAAGAACCACTTTCCATCTCAAGCAAGTGAGGCAGTAATTAGACATAATGTTTGACTTTTTCTTGGATGGATTGATGGATGTAGGTGCATGGTACCAATGTACTACTCTTTTGAATAGATCATATTATTTGTGTTCTTCTCATGCTTCAAGGACGAAACATTATTTAAGGGGAGTGGAATGCAGTATACCTAGGGGTGGATAATATCGGGTACATAGGGGAGTACCCAAGGGTATAATATGATGTAAAAAGGGACCACAATTAATTAGTTTAGTTAATAAAGACTGTAAGTGGTTACCTACATTAATGATGATTGTAAGTGGTTAATACTCATTATAAAAATGGACCAAAATTAGTTATCTTAGTTGAGGATGATAAATAAACGTGCCATAGTTAATAAATAAAGTGGTGAACCCGCATTATGCAAGGGACTACAAGTAGTTGGGAAATAATATGAGATAAATGAAATAAGCCCATGGTATTGGATGTATGGTATTGAGGGCCCATGGTATTACCTATGATATTGTATGTATGAGTCCTATATAGAGGCTAGAGACTCTCCATTGGAGATATGTCAAGTATTGTTTGTATTGATAAACATATGTCTTGTGGAGTGTTCTCCTTCCTAAAGGAGTGATTGTATGGTGTTACGTTATTCTCAAATTTCCTCTTGAATTTATTTTTGTTAGAGATTTTATTGTATCTCGATATCAATTGTAATAATACTGCAAATAATTCCAAGAGAAATACGAGAATAAAATATAAAAGTTTCATATCTTTATTAATAGAAAACCCTTGAGGAATGGTAACACCATACAACTACTCCTTAAGGAAGGAGAATACTCTACAAACTATATGCTTGTCAATACAAAAGAATAGTTGACATATCTCCAATGGAAAGTGTCTAACCTCCATAAAGGCTTCATACATATAATACCATGGGTAATACCAATTGCAATACAATGTGCGCTTAATAACCATACATCCAAGACCAAGGGTGTATTGCATTATTCCCTAACTACTTGTGGTCCCTTCCATAATGCAAGTTTACCACTTTATTTATTAGCTATAAACTGTTTATTTATTATCCTTAACTAAACTTAACTAATTATGGTCTTTTTAGAATGAGGGTCAACCACTTGCAATCATCATTAATGTGGGTAACCACTTAGGTGCTTTATTTACTAAACTTATTAATTGTGGTCCCCTTTTTATATTACATTATGCCCTTGGGTACCTCCCTATGTACTCCATGTTATCCACTCCTAGTATACTACAATTGTTCAAAATCCAACAATCCTCAAAATCATAGTCATAATCATCATAATAATAATCATAATGAGGTCTCTAAACAAGTGTGTGTGTGTGTGTGTGTGTGTGTGTGTGTATATATATATATATATCATAACTACATGGTCTCTCTCAGCCGTGTGGCACCTTGAAATCAACACCATCTATTATCTAACACCATTGCCCCTTGTAACCGTGGAGTTGCATGCCCCACATATTCTTACTGTGGAGTGGGCTCCGCAACCAACCTATTTCATATTATTTTATTATATAAAAAATATGTACATCAGTTACATTATATTTACAATCTTGAGCCTTCAACCACATAACCAAATCCAACAAATAAGCCTTAGCATACTGCCTCCCAAAATATACAAGGCACATAGGCAAGAAGGCTTGCAAAATGAGTCGACTCACCAACTTAATATCAAATTACATATATTTACATCATAAATTGGTGGAGGTATTACATCACAACAATTCCCAATATTCACGTGAATATATAAAATGTTCAAATTTTCCTATACAAATTACTAACTTGGGTGGAGAGAGAAATAAACCTGCTAACTATCACTCAAGCTAACAAATTACTAACTTGGGTGGAGAGAGAAATAAACCTGCTAACTATCACTCAAGCTATTATCGTTTAACAAATCAATTATAATTTTTATTAATAAAAAATAACTTATTTAAAATCAATAAGTAAAATTTATTAGAAAAAATATTAAACAAAAATATATTAATATCCTGAAATAAAAACCCACTAGAATGAGAATATGAGGAAAACATAATTACATATCAATTTTGGAAAAATCCAATGACAATACCATGAAAGTTCCTTCCATTACATGAATATTATTTAATTTTTAAAAGATGTGTAAGTATGCTTGTGTTGAACTTGGAGTTGACACATGTCCCTTTAAAAAAATATATTTAAATAAAAAAGTCAATAATCTCACTAAAGAGAAGTGGTAAAAATATTTCACTCACTCTCAAACATAAATAAAATCTTTGGGCTATAATTGAAAAATAAAAATGAATATATGTGTTTGGTTTGTTTTATTATAATAAAACATCAATAATCTCATTATTCATCTCACTATTAATGTCCATACTAAAGAGGAGTGTTAAAAATATTTGTGGCTCATTCTCAATCATAAATAAAATATTTCGATGTGCATATAAAACAACGTATCTTATATCAAATTATATTTAGGTTTACACATTTAAATTTGTGTATTAAAAATTCAAATGTAGATTTATATCCAAAATAAATTAATATAAATGTTGCAAATGGAATTTAATTTTTAATATTTATAATAATAGCATGAAACGAAAATTAATATTAATATTTTAATTATATTT
>APFE030342500.1:40023-58587 GCA_000404065.3 Pinus taeda
TTAATTATATTTTATGTATTTAAATTTATAAAATATAATTATCTAACACCAGGTGTTCTCATCAACACCATATATTATCTAAGGCCATTGCCCCTTGTCACCATGGAGTTGCATGCCCCACATATTCTTACCGTGGAGTGGGCTCCGCAACCAACTTATTTCATATTATCTTATTATATAAAAAATATGTACATCAGTTACATTATATTTACAATCTTGAGCCTTTGACCACATAACCAAATCCAACAAATAAGCATCAACACACTGCCTCCCAAAATGTACAAAGCATAAACACATAGCCAAGCAGGCTAACAAAATGACTCCAACTCACCAACTTAATATCAAAGTACATATATTTACATCATAAACTAGTCAAGGTATTACATCACAATGATTCCCAATATTCACGTGAATCTAAGATGTTCAAATTTTCCTATAGGAATTTCTCATCACAATTTTCAAATATTTTTGCCACATAGGCTCTCCAAAGAATAGAACTTGGGTGGAGAGAGAAATAAACCTGCTAACTATCGCTCAAGCTATTATCCTTTAACAAATCAATTATAACTTTTATTAATCAAAAATAACTTATTTAAAATCAATAAGTAAAATTTATTAGAAAAAATATTAACAAAAATATATTAATATCGTGAAATAAAAACCCACTCCAATAAGAATATGAGGAAAACAGAATTACATATCAATTTTGGAAAAATCCAATGACAATAGCATGAAAGTTCCTTCCATTACATAAATATTATTTAATTTTTAAAAGATGTGTAAGTATGCTTGTGTTGAACTTGGAGTTGACACATGTCCCTTTAAAAAAAAATATTTAAATAAAAAGCTTCAATAATCTCACTAAGGAGAAGTGGTAAAAGTATTTCACTCACTCTCAAACATAAATAAAATCTTTAGGCTATAATAAAAAAATAAAAATGAATATATGTGTTGGTTTGTTTTATTACAAGTATAATAAAACATCAAAATCTCATTATTAATCTCACAATTAATATCCATACTAAAGAGGTGTAAAAAATTTCACTCACTCTCATCATAAAATACCATATGAAACAACGTAATCTTAATATCCAACTTAATAGAGAAATAATAGTTAAAAGTTTTATATATTATATCAATTGAAAAAAATATTTTTTATAGTTAAATAGTCTCTCTATAAACAATGATAAATTGCAAGTGGTATATATATGTGATCAAATCTATAGAGGTGCAAACATTTTATTAAAATTTTGCACTCTAAAAGAAGTTTTCACCTCAAGACATTTGATCCCTCTCCTGCTACATTGGTAGTTAAGATGAATCTGGCTATTATTCATTTCTAAATTATATTTAGTTTTACACATTTAAATTTGTGTATTAAAAATTCAAATGTAAATTTATATCCAAAATAAATTAATATAAATGTTGAAAATGAAATTTATTTTTTAATATTTATAATAATGACATGAGACGAAAATTAATATTAATATTTTAAATTTATTTAAAAATTTATATTACAAATAAAATTGAGATCACATTTCATTATTTTTATTAGGTTTTGGAATTTTTCAGTGCGAAAATTCTTTTTAGTCAAAACCTTAATTTTGGTAGTTTATAATGGGTGTTTGATTACATATATGAATTTAGCACTTTGAAAAACTCTTAAATTACTGGAATTGTGGAGAATTTACAAGTCAAAATTTGGTGATTCAAAAGATATCCCTAACTAAATTCTAGTAAACAATTAGACTAGAAAAGTATAAAAAACCTACAAAATATAAATAAATAAATATTTTTTAGTTTATTTTTTTTGGTTATATTAAATTATAAAATAAGATTAGAATTTTAGAAAAATAAAAAACTTAAAATTTTAAGAACACTTTACACTTAAATATTTATATTGCCATTGTCTTTACACTTGCGGACCAGACCATTAGTTAGTGTGTTTTGAGTTTGTCGGTTCAAAATCAAAATCAATGTATATAAAATTTACGAAAGATCAAACTTGCTTTCTCATAATTTCAGTAAAAGCATATGGAATATTTTAAAACAATATCTTAAATTTAATGAATTTTAATTATCTTAAATTTAATGAATTTTTGTTTTTTAATGATCAAATTTGCTTTCACATAATTTCCATAAAAGCATAATGAATATTTGAAAACAATCAACTCCATATTTATATCATTTTGTTAATATTTGGAATTTTGATTTACACTAAAAGTTGAGTGCATGTCAACTTATTGTTTTGTTTGACACGTGACAACAGATGGTCAGTGTATGGAAGAAGCTTCGATTTGAAGGAAAGCTGTGATGAAATCTTTGGAAAAAAAATCATCAATATTAAAAGAGAATCTGGAGAGATAAATAGAAAATTTTCAATAGAATAAAAAACTGAGGTAGATCGATAGAATATTTTCAATAGAGTGGGAGGAGGATGATAAAATTGTGTGGACAGTGGAGGAGAATGATAAAATTGTGTCGATGATATATAAGATTTTATAGGATGTGATTTTGAATTTATCAAAATAATAATAAGATTTTATAGGAAATGTGATTTTGAATAAAATTGTGTGGACAGTGGAGGAGGATGATAAAATTGTGTCGATGATATATAAGATTTTATAGGATGTGATTTTGAATTTTATCAAAATAATAATAAGATTTTATAGGAAATGTGATTTTGAATAAATGGTTGTAATAAAGTGTTTTGGTTATATGATAATTAATTATAGTTAAAATCGGAATTTTTATCAAAAATATATAAGATATTTTTAAAATTTTGAGGTAAAGTAATTTACATAGAATTTAAGTGTTTTATGAGTTTTTCAGAATGCTAAATATACTTTTACATTCAAAAATATATTTTAAATAATAAAAAACACAATCTTGTTTGAATTTCCATCAACAAATTCCAACCAACAAAAAAGTTATTTACTATATAAATTAGACTTTGACTATATATATAAATGACTATAAAATGAATTACTGGGTTACTGAAATATTATAACTTTATGAAACCTACCTGCCCATTGATACTATAACTCTAACCTTAAGCCCATCACACAAAAACCTACTTTCCACCTGATACTATAGCCCTAACCTTAAATTCTAACATTTAAATCACAGTTAAAATAAAGATCTTGTGGTGCATATGAGATTGGGTCACCCAACAGGTAGAACAGGAGACAGGGTTGGAATTTGGATTCCTCTTTATTCATCATACAATTTTCTTTTGACATTTTAGGTATTTATTTTACCCTTCAAGAAATGTTATGTTTAAAATTTTGCCCTTCAAGAATGATGTTTTGATGATAAATTAACCCTTCACTAATAAATGTTTCATTAAAAACACATATCTATTATAATAAAAAAAAACCAAAATGACCATAACACATAAATAACTTATTGAATTCTCAATTTTGGGTTGAAATTGTATGTAACACTCACAATAAAATCTTCATAACACTGAAATCAAATGTCCTTGACTCAGACATGCCATCGCATCTGTATATATGAGAAATTACTAAGGATATCTTATGGGATATATAAGATGACCAACAAAGTAAAACTATAAGATGGACAATCCTCTACATCCTCTCCATGATTGTAATCACATGGAATCAATTTGGGGGTCCACTGCGGAGAGTTTGTAGTCAAGCAAGTACAATGTATTAAAAGTGTTTTAGTATTTCATAAGTGGCGGTATGTCATTCTTCATAAGCCATATATTCAAAGCTTTTAAGTGATATGTTGAGACACTCGATATCTGGTGCAGATTGTAGTCGAACTGACACTTCCACTGTTCCGCCGCTGACATTGTGACATAGGATAACCTTCATAAGTGAGTGGTGAGTCGGTGACACTGTGACAAGCCTCTCGGCCAAACAATCCAATAAAGTTGGGTGACCAATACACTTAGGGAGAGCAAATGGCTACAAGAAAGATTATGGTCCAAATTTATTATGACAAGGAAGAGGTTTTGTTCTTTTATCTATGTAGGTTTGATGATGCAAAAACACACTCATGGATTGATTGTTTGTTTCATTCAAGTGAGAATTTTAATGATGTTTGCATAAGAGATATATACATATTCATTGGATTTCAAGGAAACTATTTTGACTCAAATTCTAATCCAACTTACCCTGATCAAATGAAAGAATTGTGAGTTATTGAACAACATTCCTTTTAAGGAGTGTGAAATATATATGTTTTCTCTCCTTGTCCCTTCTAGGTGATACCTATGGGAATTCAATAATACTAAGATCGAGCATCTGATGAGACCTCATCATGAACAGAAAGATTTCAAACCGAGCCAAATTTGTTTTGTTGTGGGCATATATATATATATAAGTAGACTAGGAAATAACCTTTGTTGAATGGTCTGAGATCCATTTTCCATGGTTGTGTATCCTTAGGCTATAGGTTAATTTCAACTTTTGTTGATGGTTATGTCAGGATGTCGTGACTCCGATAAGCCCCCCCAACTAAGTTAGATCTTGTTTCTCTCACACAATCCGTCTCTTTGCATGGTTTCATTCGATGTAAATTTCCTTGTGAAAAATGTTTGGTATTCCGGGTGTGACCTTTCAAATTTTCAAGATTTTACTTCTGGCTAGATTCAAGAATCTATTACAGTTCATTCATCTTCATGCAAATCTCTCGCATCAAACTCGGGTTGGGAATGTGTATCTCTGATAGAGTCATGGAATTTCTAAGTTGATCATTCCGAGGACTATCTTCGCCCAAAGGAATCATACTTATCGAATTTATCCCTTAATGGTCAACTCCTGGGTCTTCTTGTGAATTTTATATTGCAAATATATCCTCTCATCGCACCAGAAATTCTCTTGAGTGACAATGAATGCACAAGTTATCACATGAATCAAGTTCTTCTTCGTTCAACATGTCCCAACTAGTCTGATGCATTTGTGGTGCTAGAATCCTTTTTAAACTCTTTTTATGACTATGATGCTTATATAATTTGTCAACAGTTGCAGGAAAATGGTATGTTATATTTAGCTCGCAATGAACTTGGTTCGATTGTTCAGAGCATCTGTGAGATTGTTCAAATTGATTTTTCTTCATTTATCACAAACTGGGAATCCGTTGCTTTAATCAGCTCATCAACTCATTATTTGTCTTTAGTGACTATCATTCATCTTATCATCTTCCCATCAGTACATCCGATGACAATTGTTCCACAACTCTTGACCTCCATTGTTCAACATTTCTGTTGGGCCTAGATTTTGACTACTTTTTGACAGTGTTTCTAAGGCTTTGTCCCCCATTTAAGACTCTTTTTTCCTTTCTAGTCACCATCCTTTTGTTATCTAGTACCTCATTTTGACCAAAAGGGGTGATTTGGACTCTATGGTATGCAAATAACTTAAACGTGTCATTTTCCTTTATTCTTGAGAAATTTGATGTTGAATGACACCTTATTAACTAATCCACGACTTTGGAAGGTACTAATTTAATTTCTTGTAGATCAACTATCTTTGGGTAGATTCGTGATTTCCTACAAAAGACCAGGAATTTCCTGCAGCGATGCCAATTTCTTGTAACAACGTTGATTTCCTCAAGAATGCCGATTTCCTACAACAACTTCCTTACAATATGCGGTTTCCCTATAGAAATCGTGAAGGTTAGAGATGTGTCAATCATCATTAGGAGAAATGGGAACATGGGTTTTGTTTGAAAACCCATCCACATAGATTCTATCCTACTGACTATTCCAAATTTGGTTTTCCTAACTGCCCAAGTTTTGTTTTAATCATTTCGTTTGAATTGAGGAAAATGGTTCACGGTCAGCAGAGTTGGTTTTGATCCATGCTTCTAGTCATGGATCAAACCAACTATCTCAATACACTATATTTCCTTATTTTTAGCAACAATAGTTGGGAAAAGGCACGAGCATGCGACTTGTATAAAAACAATGTATTCGATTTATATGGGGGGTAGATAGAGACATATATCATACTTTTGTATTGCTATGTAATCATCTTTATTTTCATTTTAATACAAGTAATGTTCTGCTGATCTTGTTGTAAAGTTCTTTATTAATCAAGGGATTGTGAGTGAAGGAGGGTCCCCTTTACTCACAACTCTAGTAGCTAGTGTTTGTTAATTTCTTTGCTCTTATGTATTATAAATAGATCTATACACAGTCCCATTCCTATTCCTTGTTTTACAGCAGTGCGTGCCTTCAATTTTTAATGGTTGAGTTTATTGCATGAATGATTTCAATTTGATTTAAGAATAGATCTAGGTATTCATTTAGTTCTCATATTTACATTATGAAATTGAGATTGAATGGTTGGGAATGGGTGTGATTCAATTGCTGTTATTTTATGTTCAATATTTTCTCGATCTGCTTCAGCAATCTTAAGTGTTGTAGAGAGATGAATTATCTACTCCATAGCCTTTGTTGCTAAGTGTTGAGAGAGAGAAGAAGGATTTGGGATTGTGTGTGGCTTTTATACACTGAAAGTGTCAACCAGCATATATTTTGCATTGCACTTCAAAAGGTTACGATTACCCCTGGTTGATAATTTATGTTTGTTAAATTATAAGTCTATAATTTGCCTCAACATTTTGGCATTTTTTCCACGTAGGTGCTAAGTGATGATATTGAAAGTGTTCTAGTATGAATTATTTTTGTTTAAGTTTTTCAGGATAGAGGGAGTCAAAGTGGTAAGACGTAGAGTAAGGAATACGCACTTGCGGAGATCAGAATTCATCAAAGCCACGTCCTGATTGTTTGGTAAGTAGAAATTATCATTTTTTTTTGGTATAATGTATGAATAGGGGCCAATATACTAGAACCATATTTTCAAATATTTCTAGTGGTGGTGTGAGCACCACTTTGTCCACTAATAAACTGGCAAGGAAAAATACATCTGTAAGAAACAAAGAAAAGGAAACAGGGGAATCTGAACCGAGGACTGACAGTTCTGAATAAAGATCAACAACTAATCCTAAGCAAATCAATACCCCCACAAAAGAGAAGGATCCTTCTATCAGAGAATATTCTGTTGCTGCTCATAAAGAATCTCCTCTTACTAGGGGGACATCATCTTTGCTTAGTGGTCATCCTAAAGAGGAATTCCTCTTCAATCCTATTCAATAACCAAAGTTACAGATAATTGACCTTGAAGGATCTATAGCTCACTAGGGTCCCACCCTCTTCTGGTTCGATATGGCTCATCTAGAGGGTATTGGTACCACATATGTGGACTATCATGAGAAGGAAGAATAACTAGTTACATTCGAATTTCCTATCAAAGATTCTGTTGGAGCTAGTCAGACGAAAAACATTCCTCCCTCTTCTTTGCCTAATTTTTTTGGTACCTCTAGTGAAGATATTGATGCCTTCTTATTTGAGTTTGATGTATTGTGCAGGAGCTACGATTATCAAGATTACTATAAAACGAGGGACATCAAAGAAGAAATCTTTAGCATGACCCAGAAGGAGGAGGAAAGCCTAGAGGAATTCCTAGAAAGATTCCAGTACAATTTGGAAAGATCCAAGATGAACCAACTGAACAAAGAAAACTTGAGAAAAATTTTGCTAAGGGCCATAAGACCAGAATCTCTAGAGGTTTTGAACTTGATGGGAGTAGGTGATGTATCAAAATTGAGTTATGATGATTTGTGCGAATTGTGTCGACGATATTCGAGGGGAAATCCTAAGGTTGGGAAAGGATCAATAGATACTTCTTCCATATTCACTAAATCAGTTGCAGGGGCTAGGGTAACCAGAGCTAAAATGGGTAATTTATTTGAAAATTTGAAAATTGACATTCTTAGCACTTTGTCTTCACAATTGGATGTTTTGCAGACTAAGAAGAAACAAGAGGAAGTGGAAAAGGCCCTTGCTGTGTTCTTCTCCAAATATAGGAAGAAACATCATTAAGGGAGTGTCTTGCGTCACATATAGAGGTATGTCAAATCTGTGACGCTGACCATTCTACTGATAAATGTCCTTCTCTTCCAAATATTAAAGTAGCATATTTAGCAGATCAAGAAGTTTCCAATGCACTTTATGTAATGGCACCTAGAAAGTCATGGAAACCACGTCTTGCAGGTATGACACAACATCATTTTCAAATTCCTTATACCCAGAATTAGATGTGGAATTTTCCAATGCCCTGGCAGTCCTAGCCTCCACAAAAACCTTGGTAGGGAAACTTTCCTTACCCTGCTACACCAACTTATCCCCCTCAAAATTTTTACTCACCACAAATGATACCACGACAAGTGGTTCAACCACAACCACAACTTTAGTTGCCTGCCCCACCAATTCAACCACGTCCCACACAACTTCTGATCCAGGTTGATATTGGCGGCCACCCACTTATTCCACTTGGATCCCCACCATTGTTCTGTCAACTTTTTTTCAGTTTCCTTAATTGTAGCACAATTTACTAATTTTGGAAATTTTTCAGGTCTTGAACTTCCAGAGCCGTTTGGAGGCCCTAAATGATGTTTTTTTGGAAATATTCCTTTTGAGTGATTCATTGAAATTGTGTTTTTAGTTGTAGTCCTCAGAGATATCTTTCCAATGAGGTATCATGCATGTCAAACAAAGATAATATGACGAAGTTACGACCCTAGGAAGTTGGCTGCCTAACTAACCCCAACAAGACCCATAAACTCTTGGTGTTACATCTCCTCAATTTAGGGTTTTGGTTGTTTATGGTTTTCTCTTATTGTTCAATAATAAAAAGGCCCTTGATCCTCATTGTAACTCAGTTTAGAGGCATGTATCCACCAAATCTCTTCTCAGAGATAAGCTACCATCACCCGAGCTAGTTTCATTTCCATTATGTTTGTAAGCATATTTAATTATTTGATATTAATGAAAGGAAGTGTTATTTCTGCTGCATCTCTATATTTATGGTTATATCTATAATTTGTTGTGTTCCTGTTTAAATTAAAATCAATGGTAACATAGCGGTTTTCTCTTTCTCTGTTTTTCTTTGCATGTCCCCAACGAGGTTGGGATATAATGAGTTAGGGCTCGAACTGGTCGAACCTTTGCAAGACCAGCCATAAATCTCGACGACCTCCCATGGGGGAAGAAAAGAAAGACAAGGGAGTAGGATATCCTATCAAAATATGGCTCGAGGAAGCCCTCGAGAAACAAAGGAACGTGATAATTGATAACTTTGCCCAAATCCTTCAACGGTTTCCCACTGATGGCGCATCCACATCCAACAACCACTCTGGAGGCTCCACACCTTTTAAGGTACAAGTAAAATTTGACATTCCCATATTTGAGGGCTAAATAGATGCAGATACTATAGATAAATGGTTGAATATTCTAGAAATATATTTATCTGTTCATGATTTTTCCAACTGGGAAAATATTACTTTTGCTCTTCTCAAAGCTACCCCTAGGTCAAGGACTGGTGGGAAACCTATTGTGGGCAGAAGGATGAAAATACGACCTCACTATTTTCAGCTGCTTCCACTTGGAATTCATTCCAGGATGCCATCAAGGAGCAGTACTACCCTATTGAGAGCTACGAGGACAAATACATAAAGTGGACCACGCTGCGGTAGGGAAGCGACCAAGATGTGTCTGAGTTTACCAATGTTTTTCATACCTTTCGCATGAAGTTGGTTATCAAGGATTCTGAGAAACATTTGGTACTCAAGTACTATGGCTATCTACATAGATACATTCAGGATGAGATGGAGTCCCTGGAGATCTCCTCGCTCGGCATGATGTATCAATATGTCATCAAGATCGAGTAGATGTTTAAACATAAGAAACGAGACTTTGGATCTATGAAACCGAAGCAAGGGAAAGGTGCCCCCAAACCACAGAACAAAGGAAAAAGCCAAGGTGGGATGACCCGGGACAAACCATCAAGGCCACAAGCAAAGGAAAACATTGTGAAGCCGAAGGAGGACACGGGAAAGTGGTGTGAGTTCCATAAGAGCTCCACCCACAACACAAGTGAGTGTCAGGCCAAGCAGTCATTGGTGGCCGAGATGAAGGCTTCAGAATCAGATGCATATTTCGACTTTGAGTTAGAACCCGACAAGGGGAATGGCAAAGGGAAAATAATTATTGATGCAGAGCCCAACACCATTGTCTCCACCACAAAGATCTAGGAGGAGGAACCCAGAGATCCAAAGGAGGAGGAGCATCTCTTCCACTCCCAAATGTGGGTAAATGGTTCCTCACTACAGTTCATTGTCGACAGCAAGAGCCAAAAGAACCTCATTGCTACATAGGTCGTGAAGTGGCTGGACTTACCAACCATAGCAACCCACAACCGTACACCATCAAGTGGATTCATCAAGGACAAGATCTGTGCGTGAGCCAACAATGTCGCCTTCCATATAACATCAAGCCCTTCACGGATGAGGTATTATGCAATGTTGCTACCCTTTATGTTTGTGATGTATTATTAGGCCAACCATACTTGTGGAAGCGACATGTTGTGTATGAGTCAAGGCCTCACACTGTTATTGTTACATTGGGAAATAAGTTATATAGGATACTAGAGGTAGCACTGCCTACCACCATCTCTCTAGTTACTGCAAAACAATATAGTAAGCTCATTTCAAAAACCAGGAAATTTGTTTTCCTAATGATACACACTCAAGGAAAGAAGAATACGGTGGCTACGACCATCAGATGGGGCCGCTCTGCACGACAACAACAGATGGAAAAGGTCGTGGAGGAATACGAGGACATCTTCACCTCCCCTGCAAGGGTTCCTTTGCACTATTAGGTCAAGCACTCCATTGATATGACCCAATGGATCAATCTATTGATGCTTCGTTCTGGAGAACGATGAAATCAAGAGGCAAATTCAGGAGTTGCTGCAAAAAGGCCACATTTGGCCGAGTTCATCGCCCTGTGGGAGCCTGGTGGTGTTGGTACAAAAGAAGGATGGGACTTGGAGACTTTGTATTGAATATCAGGTGCTGAACAAGATCATTGTCTGGAATAGGTACATGATCCCATGATTAATGACCTTCTAGACCAACTCAAGGGGGCAAAATATTTCAGCAAGATCGACTTGAAGTTTGGATATCACCAAGTACCAAACGAACCCTTTGATTTGTGGAAAATTGCCTTCAAAGCTAAGGATGGCCTTTTTGAATGTGGTTATGCCTTTCAGGGTGACAAATGCTCCTGCAACCTTCATGAGGCTAATGGATGACATCTTGTAGCCATTCACCAACTCATTTGTAGTGGTATGCTTAGATGGTATCCTGATCTTCAGCTAGAGTTAGGAAGAGCACCTCCACCACATCCAACAGGTTCTCCAAACATTGCGGCAACACAAGTTGCATGCCAATTTTGAGAAATGCACTTTTGGCATGACCCAAGTTGAGTATATGGGATACATTATTGATGAATGGGGGATGCATGTGGATCCAACCAAGATCCAATTCATTCGATATTGGCCAACCCTAACCACTCAAACAAAGCTCCACAGCTTTTTGGGTCTTGCCAATTTCTACCGCAAGTTAATGTTGGGGTTCTCTCATATCACTTGGCCCTTGCGTCAATTCACTAGAGAATGAGCGAAAGAAAACTTATTTTGGTCTAAATCTCAACAGATGGCATTCACAGAGTTGAAACGTCACCTCTTCTCTGCACCGGTGCTCACATTACTAGACTACCAAAAACCATTTGAGATTGAGACATATGCCTCTAACTATGGTATTGGGGCCCTTACTCAACAGGGTCATCCAGTGGCATATTACAGTGAGACACTTTTAGACACAGCCCAAAAGTATCCCACTTATGAAAAATATATGTATTCCATTATGTAGGCCTGTCGACAATGGAAGCATTACATTTTGGGGAAGAAAACGGCCATCCACACAGACCACTAACCCTCTGCAGTTCATAAATATGCAAGAGAAGTTGCAGAATGATCACCATCAAAAGTGGTCCACATACCTGCAACAATTCCATCTAAATATCAAGTAAAAGAAGGAAAACACCAATAATGTTGCGAACTACCTCAACCGACCACCAATCATGGAGTTAACCACCGTGCTCAACTCTTGTGGGCATGAGACTTTTGATTGGCCACTTCTCTAATAAAGCAACCTAGAATTTGGCCACACATACCATACGCTCTTAGAGGTTCAACAAGTTCCAGATTTTCACCATTAGGATGCTCTGTTATGCCATCTAGGACACCTTTGTGTTCCTTCAAGTGAGCATGCAAAAGATAATTTGGGAAGCGCACTACAGTCGGGTTGTTGGGCATTTCGGGGTCGAGAAAATGGTGGCAATACTACAAAAGTATTTCTATTGGCTGAATCTTTGATAGGATGTCGGGAAGTACATCAAATCTTGCACTACCTATGCCATTTCCAAATTGACCATCAAGAAGCAAGGTATCTATACTCTGCTACCTACCCCTAGTCGACCTTGGGAATCCATCTCCATGGATTACATGTCACGCCTTCCTTCTACTATGCATGGAAATGACTGTGTTTTTTTGGTCGTCAACAGATTCTACAAGATGGCCATTATGGCGGCTTGCAAGAAGAGTATCACAACAAAAGGCACTGCTAAAATCTTATTTGAACGAGTGTGGGTACACTTTGGGATCCCATAGTCTATCATCTCATATGGGGACAACAGGTTCCTTAATACATTTTGGTCCAATCTCTGGTCAATACTAGACACCAAGCTCACTAAGTCCACAAATTTCCATCCCCAGACTGATGGCTAGACAAAGGTTGTCAATAGGATGATCGTACACATTCTAGACATGTACAACTCAAAGCATCCATGCACATGGGATGAGATACTCCCCTATGTCTACCACAACTACAACCAGGCTCTCCACAACTCGACTAGCCATAACCCTTTTGAGCTGGGCTTGGGATTCCAACCACTATGTCCCATTGATATGGCCATATCATTTGCAGCGACGCAGGTAGATTTGGCTCATGTTCAGTTCAAAGCCGATAAGGAAAATAGCTTCATTGAGCACATTCAACACATCCTCCAATAGGTCCATGACATATTGGACAAAGCCAATACTAAGTATAAGTAATGACATGATCAGCATCAGGTGCCACACAAGTTCCAAGTGGGTGACAAAGTTTGGCTACATTTGCAGAAGGAGCGCCTCACTGGGCCCCACCACAAGATTCGACCGCTTCGATATGGGCCATACACCATCACCAAGGATGTGGAAGATAATTCTTTTGAGCTTGGCATTCCCCCATTCCTTGGCTTGCATCCAGTTTTCAATGTGGATCACCTTTGGCCATACTTTCCACCATTACTGGACACATCCAACATTGCAGAACATCTCACAACAACATAGTTAAATCAAGACTGCATGGAACAAGCTGCAACTGATCAGATCATGGACACATAGATCAAGAACACTCACCAGCAGAAGATCCAACTATATCGAGTTGTCAAAGCTGGTCAACTCCTGCACCAAGGAAAATGGCTCACTAGGGACCAAGTTCAACATAAGTTTCCTCATCCCATGGAGGAACTCAACGCAATGGGTATCATTGTTTCCTAAGGGGGGAGGAACGATCTAGGTGGATATTGGTGGCCACTCACTTATTCCACTTAGACCCCCACCATTGTTCTGTCAGTTTTTGTCAGTTTCCTTAATTGTAGCACAATTTACTATTTTTGGAAGTTTTACGGGTGGGAGGAACGATCTAGGTGGATATTGGTGGCCACTCACCTATTCCACTTAGACCCCCACCATTGTTCTGTCAGTTTTTGTCAGTTTCCTTAATTGTAGCACAATTTACTATTTTTGGAAGTTGTATTCCTCAAAGGGATCTTTCCAATGAGGTATCATGCGCGTCAAACGTAGATAATATGACCAAGTTACGACCCCGGGAAGTTGGTTGCCCAAATAACCCCAACGAGGCCCATAAACTCTTCATGTTATATCTCCGCAGGTTACACTACAATAAAACAGGTACTTTGCGCCATATTTAGCACCAGATTTTAGTGCAGTTTTTCTTCAAATGGGATGAGCAGTTTGGCACTAAATTTGTCGCTAAATCTAGCTCTATTGTACAATTTTTAAAGCATCATTTTTTGCACCAAAATTTGCATCTTTTTTATGCAAAATTTTACATCATATTTTGCACCAAGATTTGCATTTGGTTTTACAATAGGTTTTTCTTCTAGTTTTGTGCCATTTTTTGCATCTATTCTTGCATCATTTTTTGCTTCATGTTTTGTGCCATTATTTTCTCTAGTGTTGTTTCATAATTTTCATTGAGTTTTACACCATCTTTTGCATATAATTTAGTGCCTCTTTTTGCATCTGGTTTGTGCCAGTTTTTGCATCTAGTCTGATGCCATCTTTTGCTTCTAATTTTGTACCTAATTTTACATCTATTTTTGAGCCATTTTTTCTACCCTTTTTTGCACCATTTTTTGCATCCAATTTTGCACCATATGTTCAATCTGATTTAATGCCAAATTTTGGATACATTTTTGCACCATTTTTTGCATTCACTTTTGCGTTTTATTTGTCTCCCTTTTTTGCATTCTATTTTGCACCATATTTTTCATCTAATTTTGCATCATTTGTTGCATTCAATTTAGCATCATTTTTAACGCCATTTCTTGCATCTAATTTTGCCTCCTTTTGAGTATCTAAATTTGCATCCTATGGTTAACCATGTGTTACGTCCACCTTTGTATCCCATTTTGTGTCTAATGTTACGTTAAATTTTGAGCCATTTTTTCGTCTACTTTTGCATTTGTTTTTGCACCAAGTTTTGAATCATTTGTTACACCTCATTTTGCATCCAATGTTGCATCTCAAATTTCATCCAATTTTGAGCCATTGTTGCACCATTTTTTCTACTTTTGTGTCCAATTTCGCGCCATTTTTATGTCCAATTTTGCAGCCATTTTGGTGTCTAATTTTGCATCCATTTTGGCATCCAAATTTACATCCTTTTTTCTGCCAAAGTTTGTGTCCACATTTGCATCTCATTGTGCACCTAGATTTTAGTTTGAATTTTCATCTAGTTATGAATAATTTTTGGCATCCTTGGTTTCATCCATTTTTAGTCCCATTTTGCATCTTGTTTTGTCTATTTTCTTACATCCTTTTTCCACCCAATTTCTATCCTAATTTTACACCATTCTTTGCATCCTAATTTTGGTGTCTATTTTTGCATTCTTGTTTTCGCCCAATCTGGTATCCTTTTGTATGCTCTATTTTGTTCCCTTCTTTGTGTCTAGTGTTGCACCATTTGTAATTATACTTTAAAACCCTTTTTGTGTTATTGTTTGAATCTTGTTTTGATGGCTAATTAACATCCAATTCTACTCCCAATATTGCTTCCATGGTTACATCCACTTTTGGCTTTTTGTTTAGAGCTTTAATTTTATTTCCATTTATGACCCCCTTTATGGGTTCATTTTACTAATTTCAATTACATAGTGAAATATATTACAGTTTCTAAATATCATTTTGCTATAGGATTTAATGCATGGTTATATGAACATAAAACCCTCTCAGTTTATCCTGGAAACCTAGGACAAACTGAGTAAGATAAAGGTTTTCCTGAGGCTTAGGATACTTAGTAGATCAAGATGTAGAGTAGAGATTAAGAAGAAGAGAAGGAATTCTTGTGAGTCCTCACATGCAAGTCTTGTTTGAGTTTTCAATGTAGCTAGGAAGTGCTCCTACCTAGCTCCAAAGCTTGGTCCTGCACATAAGAGAGAGAACAAAGAAACCTTCATAGCATAATATCTTAATAATAGAAACTATCAGAAACATATAAATATTACTGAATAAATTATTATAAACCACAATCCCATACATTCATTAGTTAAATAGAACAATTAAAGAATGAATAATAGCATATGGAAGGAAGAACAACCGATCTATATTAATAAAGGAGTTGGAGGAAAGTTACAACCATCAGATGTAGTTTCAGCAACTCCTCCCCCAACTCCTAGCTCCAAAACTCTCCCTCTCATGATAGATCTCAACAACGTGACAACACAATAATTCCCATCCTTTTCTTAGTGGCCAAGCATCCAATATATAGGAAAGTGAAGGCTACGAAGATTTCCCAAATTCCTCATTAGTTCAATTTGGGCAAAATATTTTGGGTGAATAATGTTTCCTCATATAAAAATGTTTTTTTCCACTTTTTAGATGGTTTTGTGCTTAGGAAAAATCTCCCCCATGCTTTATCCATATTTCTTGATTTTGTATGATTTTATTTTGTATTAAAAATCTAAAGATGAGGATAAAGAGATCACATTCCCCCATATGAGTTTCTGAAATTGAACAAGAGTGTCAAATTCTAGTTAACTCGAGCTTTTTTCCTCGTGACTGAATGAGAATTTTGGTAACAAAAGTTAGATGAAGGGGACAACTTGTTATATACTAGGATAATGTGGTCCTCATGGTACATAACTTGTATTATAGTCTTATATAATCTAGGAGAAAGGGGTATTTCAACCAAAAACATAGTATTCTACTCCAAGATGATTAGGAGGTATTTTCATGTATAACACATTTAAGAAGATATCACAATTCAAATTGATTACTTAATATTTGTAAACAAATTTAAGGGTAATTGACAACATTAATAAAAAAAGATAATAGCATCATCATATATAACAATTCTCCATCAAAAAA
This sequence comes from Pinus taeda, assembly GCA_000404065.3. NCBI lineage: Eukaryota > Viridiplantae > Streptophyta > Pinopsida > Pinales > Pinaceae > Pinus > Pinus taeda. Next base: position 56,676 of record APFE030342500.1, read on the forward strand.
TCATTGACAATTTTCAATATACATATATGGCTACTAAATCAACACTTATTGTAGATATCATTATTCGAAGGTAAATTCACAACATTACATCCAAAAATAGTAATATCATCATACATAATGATTCTCCATCAAAAAACATTGACAATTTTCAACCCATATATAAAGTAACAAGATAATACTAATAATACATTCGTCATCTTTAATCAAATCAACTACGATTCAAATGTGTGATTATCAGATCAAAATATTTCATGAACAACATTATTCTAAGGTAAATTCACAACATGCATCAAAAGATAGTAATATTATCATACATAATAATTCTCCATCAAAATAATGTTGGTAATTTTCAATATATACATAAAATAACAAGATAAAAATGATAATATCATCATCACATTTAATCAAATCAACTAAAAGTCAATGTATGATTACCAAATCAAAATGTTTCATAGATATCATTATTTTAAGGTAAATTCACAACATCCATAAAAAAATAGGAATCTCATCATACACGATAATTCTTCACAAAAAAAATGTAAACAATTTTCAACATATTCATAAGGTAACAAGATAGTACCGATAGTATCATCATCATTACTTGAAACAAATAAAATTCAAATGTATGATTACCATAATAATACATCCCAACTAAATACAAAAAATAACGCATGGCTAGCTAGCACCACAAAAATCATTGTCAAGATAATCCTCATGATCATCATCGTGACCATCCCGATAATCTCATCCACGTAATCATCACCAATGCCATCACACTCATCATCATCATCATTGTCTCTGATATATGATGTAATCTAAAAATATTTTGTATCATCATCTTCGTGGTCATTACCTATAGCATTCTAGAAAAAAAAAACCAATGTTACATGCTAGTACTAATCCTATAGCACAATGCATATTTTTGTTACAATGCTAACCATAAAATGAGGTAGGACATAATAACATTTAATATTACTAAAAAATAAAAATAAAATATGGTTTAAGATATATTGGAGATCCAACTAAGATTACACCTATAATTTGCATTAAGTAGTAGAAGCATTTTTTTAATGCATATGAAGTAGGTACCTATTTGTTCTTCATATTATATTGTGAATGTTTCTTATGATGTCCATGCACAATTGGTAAACTAAGAGTTACTTGAAGCTTTATTTCAAATTACATTTGTAATTCAGATTAGAAATAGAAAAAAATTTAACAAAAAAGGAATGTCACTGAAAAAGTAAATTGTTTTTAATGAAAAATAAGTCGCATACAATATGAATGTCACATGAAATATTCAGTTGTTTTTAATGCATGTAATTTTCCCTATGATAAAATGGATCCTAACGTTTGTTCAAGAACAAATGCTCACAAATAATTACTTCATTTTATCCATTATCACACTAAATCCATTATACCTAGTGATGACAATGATTCCATTCAAATTGTTTTGAAGTCCCTAAATATAATGTAAATGAGAAAATTCCACGACCATGACCACAACTGAAACCCCCTCCCTTGCCTCATCAACCATCATAGACAATGAACTTGGAGTTATGAACATAATAGCAACCCCTCCCTTGTCTCGTGTCCGCCATCAAAAGCATTGACTTCAGAATTAAGAGTGCTGATGATTTCTTTTCTCTAATTAATCTCCAAGGAATCAAACCTTCATCAATATATCAAGGGCTCCATCAAAGAATAGATATATCATAGGAAAAGCTCAATAGGCTTTGCCAAAAGAGTGTGAAATAGAACTTATCTCTGTTTTATGAAATAACTCGAGTGAGTGGAATGAATGGTGGGAAACACTTACCAGGTAAAGGAAGATTTTTGGCCCGCCCTTATTTCTATTATTATTTTTTCTTCTTAGAATGGAGGGAAGTGTTTAAAAAAAAACTTTCTTTTT
>APFE030342500.1:70157-84281 GCA_000404065.3 Pinus taeda
TGACAAGACCTCCTTTCTATATATAGGAGTCTAAGGGGTCATAATATAATCAGAACCGACATAACAATAATAATGTAATGGCACAATAATAACAATAGTGGGCTTCTATGGGGCACAATAGTAACAATATGGGGAATACATGGGTAAAAAAATATAATAAGGGGGTTGTACTAATAAAAATAAGGGGTTACACTAGTAGTATAGGGGCCTAACATTGTTACTGATCAGGGCACCTAGTTTGTATCTAAGCTTGTGCAAGGAATTGTACAAAAATATCAGATCAATCATTGGAAGTCCACTCCCTACCATCCATGGGCTAATGGGCGGGTGGAATCAACAAATAAGGTGTTAGAGACAATCCTGACTAAGACAATGCAACTACATAAAAAGGATTGGTTAGATTGACTTCTAGAGGCCTTATGGGCCTACAAAATTACCTGGAGAATCTCTACCAGCTTCTCTCCATATGAATTGGTATATGGAAAACAAGTTATATTCCCAATTGAATTTCATATCAAAACTTTTAAGATGGGAGTAGATTTGTGCATAGATTTCATAGAGGCACAACAACAAAGGATCCTGCAACTCAACGAACTAGATGAGATTAGGTAGGATGCTTTTCAGCATACTGACCTTATCCAGCAGCAAAGGGCTAAATGACATGACAAATACATTAAGAAGAAGCACTTTAAGGAAGGAGTCTGTGCATTGTTGTTCAATTCAAAATTCAAGAATTTCAAAGGAAAGTTTAACACACATTGGCTTGGTCCTTACGAGATCGAGAAAGTCTTTGATAACGGATTGGTTTGAGTCAAAACAATAGATGATGAAAATTCCACCTTCTTGGTTAATGGGCATAGACTCAAGTTATATCAAAAGCCCCAGTCTAAGGAGAATTGTTTTGAGGAGATTGTGAAGAAGAAAGAGCTGGAAATGGTAGGAAAGGGGGGTATCTCTTTCACTACCTCTTCTTGACTTTTTTCAATAATAAATTGAGATTACTTTGTTCCTTCTCGTGCTCAGTAAACCAAGAGAGGAGTGTCTATTGGATACATGTTTATTCCTTTTCCGGCTCCAGTAGACTATTTGCAGAAAAGAAACCCCATTGGAGTTTTCTTTTTCAGTGTTTGAGACTCTCTAAAATTGAAATTTGATGAGCATGAACTGCCTTAGGCTCATTAAAATCACAAGATAGTAGATCCCTTAGGATCCCCAAGTAAATTATGTTTGATTTTCTCACGTTGGACTGATGTGGGATTCTCTAAGGCCCTCCTTCCAACAGTCTTGGCTCATCAACATCAACACATTATTTGGGTTCAAGATAAGAGATATGTGATGCCTTGAAGCTTGTATGCATCAATGACATGTTATCTCACCTGAAGCAATGGAGATTCATCAAGGCTCCTTGACTGCTAGATCCTACAGGGGGTTCGACAACAACTTATCTATTCATACCTGTTAGGATGCATCGGTTGTACCTCGGTCCTCACTTTCATTATTGGTGATGGACCTCGTGGTGGTTAATAGTTGATCTTAATGACTGGTAATCCAAAGAGATCACTGTACATTCGACTTCAACACCTTTATTCATGTAGCAGTGAACTGTATAAGGATAGATAAAGATGTTGTTCAAATTTTTTCCAACTGACAGTTCAAAGACCAGTTAGCAATAATGAGGCAACAACTTATAACAAAAAATTTGCATTATCATTTTGTTAAAAATACAGTGGGATTCCTTCATGGGAATTTTTATTTCTTGCAAAAGTTACGAATTCCTGCAGAATAATTTCCTACAAAAGGATTCCCAGTAGAAGGATTTCCAGCAGAAATAATTTTCCTATAGGAGAATATTGGTTGCTGCACTCCCGATATTATTCAAATCATTCCAACAGAACATCTCTTCAAGGATCTGACAAACATTAACTTGATTAATCGAAATCTTCAAAACTAATCAAAACCATGAGATTTCATGATCCTAGACAATATATGGTTTTTAAAATGGCTCATCATTTCAAGGCAAGGGCGTGCGTCATCTCCAGGTACCCAACGGTCAAACGATAAGTTAAAAAGGTAAATTTCAATGTCAATTGCTTAAGAACTAAGATAATGATATGATTTTTTTAAAATTTTTGCAATCATTATGGGTCACGACCATCCTTGTTCAAAATGGAGACTGTCCCATGCAAGGTTCCACTCCCGATACACCTCGAAATGTGCAACGTTCATATCTCCAGTGAAATATTGCATAACAAATCATGATTTTAATCATGATCATGTTATTTGCTACGCAAACTTGCCTTTATTTCATTGTCACTTGCCTAATCAAGCCCTCATCATTCCATTTGATCCCAAAATGCTCCATATAGCCTGTGGAAAATGTCGAAAGGGTTGAATTGAAACCCTCAACTCCCCTACTCACAACATATGGAAAAAATGAGGTTGGTTGTCCGCTTTGAACCACAGGGTTGAGAGCTATTGCATGCATACCCTCAAAGCAAGAAACGATTGGAAAAGACGAGGTGGCTACTGTTGTTTTTGAACTTAGATGGGAAAAATTCTGGAGTGACCAAGTCATTTTCTCTGAACATGAATGGAGAATAGGTTGAGGTTGGAAATGCGAAGTTTAGATTAACCCAAGAGTTGGTAGCTCAAGCCTACGGTGTCCCACGAGAAGGAGAGCGTTGGTTTAGAAGTCAACAAATTGACAAGGAGATTTGTGCACCTTTTCTGAAGAAGGAGCATGTGAATCCAGATCGGGGAAAAGGAATTCCACAAGGTTATATTTGAAGTAAGGATCAGTGCCTTATGTTTCTACTTCAAAAATATATTACATGTGAGAGTCAGTTCGGGTTGGATTTTTTGTTCCACATTCAGCTTCTTAGTCACTTTTGAGACAAGCCTCTGAATCCGCCTCACTATTTGAGGATGTTTACATTCACAATGTCTACTTCTGCTCAGAAAAGGGCGGCTAACATAAAGGAGAACCTCTACCACCACGGTCTAGTTAAGATCATCATGCTGGAATTGTTAAGGAAACAAAATAAAATTTGGGAGGAATTCCTGGTGGAAAACTATTTTGTGGATGAGGAAGAGGTTCCTAAATCAGAAACTGGAGATGTAGAGTCAAGTCAGAGGCTAAAGAAAGAGCCCCGAACACCTACCAAACTAGAGAAAGTACCTAAATCGCCAGAGACCGAGGAGGCAATGCCGAGTCAGAAATCAAAGAAAATGTCACGAAAACATAGCCATGAGGAAGCGTCTAAGACCGAGAAGGTCGAGCCAAGTTCGAAACTAATAATGAAGCCCCGAACCCATATCCAGCCAAAGAAAGAAGAGGATGTTATGGTATTCAAGGAGACTGTGAGCAAAGGGCCAACATCACTAATAGGTGCCACTCCTCTTACCAGGCACTTTACCAGGAGCCAAGTTACTAAGCTGGCCGCGCAAGAAAGCGAAAACAAGGGCACATCACAAACAACGACATGTAAAAATACTAAGGAGTCCAAAGAGAAGAAAATACAGATCGAGATGGATGAATTTGTTACTCAGGAGGAATGGGAAGCAACATCCCAGTAAACCAAAGAACTGAAGGAAAGCATGGAGAAAACCATCAAAGGATTGTCAAGAACTCGGGGAATAAAACTCTCCTTATTCTCATCAAGAATATGAAGGGACATCCAAGAGAAAATGGTCACCCAAGGAGTTGGAGGAAGCTATAGCTAAGGTTACAGTGTCTAAAAGGGTCTTACAGAAGGAAAATGTGACTCTTAAATAAAACAACATGTTCCTTCAAAAATACTTGGATGAGTGGAAAACCAAGTATCAAAAGGCGAACAAGTTACTGAAGAAGAACCAAGTCCAAATAGAACATCTGCAGAAGTGCAATGAGAAGTACAGACACAGAATCAAGGAGGTTGAATCCAGCAAAGAAAAGTTGGACCAGTTGGCTATCGTGGCTGCAGCACAAGGAGAAAATTGAATTTTCTTTATATATATATATATCAGTTTTTCTTGCATAGGGACATGAAAGATGCTAGGTGTAGGGGAGATGTTGGGCCTAGATTTTGACTACTTTTTCACAGTTTTTTTAAGGCTTTGTCCCCCTTTAAGACTCCTTTTTCCTTTCTAGTCACCATCCTGTTGTTATCCAATACCTCGTTTTGACCAAAAGGGGTGATTTGGACTCTAAGGTATGAAAATAAATTAAACGTGTCATTTTCCTTTATTCTTGAGTAATTTGATGTTGAATGCTACCTAATTAACTAATTTACGACTTTGAAAGGTACTAATCAAATTTCCTGCAGATCAACTATCTTTGGCCAGATCCGTAATTTCCTACAAAAGACCAGGGATTTCCTACAACGATCTTGATTTCCAGTAGTAATGCTGATTTCCTACAACAACTTTCTTACAACGGGCGGTTTACCTGCAGAAGCTATGAAGGTTAGAGATGTTCCGATCATCCTAAGGGGAAATGGAAAGATGGGTTTTGTTTGAAAACCCATCTAGATGGATTCTATCCTACCGGTTGTTCCAAATTCGGTTTTCCTAACTACCCAGGTTTTGTTTTAATCATTTCGGCCGAATTGGGGAAAGTATTTCACAATCAGCAAAGTTGGTTTTGATTCATGCATCTAGTCATGGATCAAACCAACTATCTCAATACACTATATTTTCTTATTTCTAGCAACATTTGTAATGTTTAGTTAGTTGGGTAAAGGCACTGGCTTGCGAGTTTTATAAAATCAATGTATTCGATTTATATGGGGGGCGGAGAGAGACATATATTAGACTTCTGTATTGTTGTGTAATCATCTTTATTTTTAGATTAATACAAGTAATTTTCTGCTGATCCTTTTGCAAATTTCTTTATTAATCAAGGGGTTGTGAGTGAAGGAGGGCACTCTTTACTCACAACTCCAGTAGCTAGTGTTTGTTAATTTCTTTTCTTTTCTGTATTAGAAATAGATGTTTACATAGTTGCATTCATATTCCTTATTTTTATAGCAATGCATGCCTTTAATGGTTAATGGTTGAGTTTATTTCATGAATGATTTCAATTTGATTAAAGAATAGATCTAGGTATGCATCTTGTTCTCATATTTACATTATGAAAATGAGATTGAATGGTTGGGAATGGGTGTGAGTTAATTTTGTTTATTTTATCTTCAATCTTTTCTCGATCTACATCAACAGTCTTAAGTGGTGTAAAGAGATGAATTATCTACTCCATATCCTTTGTTGCAAGTTGCTAAGAGAGAGAAGAAGGATTTGGGATTGTGTGTGGATTTTATACACTGAAAGTGTCAACCTGCATATATTTTGCATTGCACCTCACAAGGTTACGGCTACCCCTGTCTGATAATTTATGTTTGTCAAATTATAAGTCTATAATTTGCCTCGACAATCTCCTAATTCATATTTTGTTCAAGTAGTTGAGGCATTTCAGCCTTCATTGATGGTTATGTTAGGTTCTCACTGTCTTGGCATGATTGCTGAGAATGATCAGATCTATTTTCCATTATTGGATTCCCAACATGATCCCACTCCTCTAATTGAAAATTCACCTTCTCCAATATTTCAGGGTGTTCAAGAGGGACATTATGAATTTTACGATCCAATCACTAAATGGATGGAACAATCTTACCTAGAAACCTCTGTAGCAAACACCAAGTTTCAATCTTTCATCGTGCTTGCTAAGGGGCTTGGTGTAGATGAAAACATATCCATAAGAGGCTTCTGAGGTTTATTGAAAAATGGTATACATCGAAAAGGTAAGAGCATGAATTGGATAAAAGTAGTGGGTGTGACACACCTTTCTACCCACAGGCAAGACCTTCCTTTTCTTGTGCAATTTTTTCATGTTTTTATATCTTCTATTGTACATCACTTTTTATCTATTTTAATTGTTCATGTATTTGTGTATGTGGGTCGAAAACGACTACGGTGGCTCCACTGAAAATTTCATTATATGTGACCCCAACCTTCTAGCTATTAGGTTAGGAATAGGAATAGTTGCATCCTAGTTTTCCCTTTCTTTCACTCATTCTGCACTCGTTCCCTATAGTGTGTCCTCATTTTCTCATGTTTTCTTTAGCCATTTTTGTTTTCTTATCTTCTGGTTTTGTTTCTTAGTTGTGTGTTTTCTTTCTTTTCATATGGTTTTCTTTCTTGTTGAGTTTCTGCTTTTGTGTTCATCATGCAAATAAGTGTTGTGCCTAGACCTTTTTTTGCTTCTTACTATGTGTGTGGCCAAACTATAAAGAGTCTTGTGACACTTCAACATTTGGCTAGCCATTTGTATGTCTTCCTTGTGTTGGTTACATCTTTTGGCCGATGAAGTTTTGATGGAAAATATGATCCATCTGTAAGGAGAGTTTTGGTCTAACCATGAACCCACGTCTAATCTGGAAACCTCATGCCTATTCTCAGTTTTTTCTGCTTTGGTGTTCTCAAGCTTATCCAATTAGTAAAAACGGAGAAGGGGAAAATATAAATGAGAAAACCTAAATCATAGGCCTCTTGTTCCTTCTCTGAAGGAACAACCTCTTATGCTCTCAATAAGTCGGGATCCCTCTTCTACCCCAAAATAAATAAGTTCCAGTGCACATTTTTCTTCATATAAATAAATAGAGGTGAAAGAAGAGAAAATCTTCTTGTGTAGAGAAGTGAAGAAAGTAACTCCGTCGGGGTACCATCTAGGCTCACTAGTAGCAGATCAATTTTTTTGTTCCTGCATGACTCTATCGTGGTACTTTCCAGGCTTTCTAGCAATAGAGCAACACCAAAGATGAAAAATTATACTCTGAAAATTTTAATCTCACGAGCTACACTACCCTTCCCAACTCAAAACACTGTGATTATGTTGAATCTTATGTTGTGTTTAATCGATAAGGTACAAAGGAGGTCATGTCTAATCATGGGGTAAGTGGAAAAGGCTAAGGCAATCTGCATGATGAATCAATGCTCCTTGAAGAACCAAGGCCTTGCACATAAGTAGTTAACCAAAATAGAGAAGTTGGATTCTACTAGTGTGTGGCCAAGTGTTGTAGTAGCTGCAACACCCTTCAAAATTTTGGTCTACACTCAAATTTTAGATCCTACTGTGGATCCTGTGATCAATCATTCCTTATTCACTTATTGGTCAGTTGATGGTTTCAAGCCCCCTTCTCGGATAACAAGTGTCATTCATGCTTTTATCTTTATATAACAAGTGTCATCTTCAGGCATCAGATTTATCACTTGTCATGCAAAGTGAAGTTTTGGTTTGCATCAAGGGGCAATATTTGTGAAAATGAGTTGTTATCATCATATAGACATGTTTAACACTCACTTCCAAGGTTTCACACACCATTACACAAGTGTCGTCATTATCCTCACAAAGTCCATCGACAGGACCGCACTTGTCGAAAGTTGCCACAAAGGTTGTTGCATTAAGCGAAGCATGCTTTCATATGTTCTTGATGATCTATGTTGTATCACCAAGTATCCAAGTGTGTGGTCACAGTCAAGTTCTATCACTATTCACATCAGTTTCACTAATCCCACACTTAGCAAATTCCGGAGGATTCCTGGCAACCTAGCCTCATCCAGCCTTCCTAAACTATGCACTTCACATTTGCAACCCTCAAAATTTTTCTTGCCTATTGGAAATGTGCAATGCGTAGAAATCCTAACCTCCCTTGGCCTCCAAAACTACACAAATGCTTCCTCCAATGTCCTTCCCTCATCCAAATCTCACTACCTTCAAAAAATGCACAGTTTTGTCTCTCAGGCCTCTCAAATGCCTCGTCCCCCTTGCCTCCTAAAGCTGCATAGTTTGTCCTCCCAAGGCCCCATCCCACAACAGCCAATGCCTACTTGAACTACGCAATTTTGTCCCTCAATGGACACTGCACAAATTTTTCCCTCAGTAAGCACTACACAAATTTTTTCTCTCAGTGGGAACTATGCAATCTTATCCCTCAGTCCAACCCATTCACTGAGCCTTCCCCCTTGACCTAATACCAATTCCACCTCATTCAATGGATTATCATATGACATCTTAAACTAGGGGTTTATCACACTGATGTTTTCTTGACATGAGTGGATTGCAGATACAGGAACTATACCATGCTATGGCAAGTTGATGAGGGAGGAGGACATGTTAGATTACGCTTAAGGGGATGAGGGGAAAAGATAATCATCAAATCAGAAGACTAAGGAACCTTGGGTTATGATAGAATATCAAATATCAGGATTGCATGAAGCATCCACCTAATTCACAACCCTTTGGATGGTAGGTACGAAAAAAAAACACATATTTCATGAAGTTAAAATTCACCTTTTAGTTTAGTATGAAGGACAATTTATCATTGTCATATCATTATTTCTTAAATGACATGTATGGTCGTAAACACTAAAATTCATTCCATGTGTTTCCACTAAATGTTTCACTCCCTTTTGCAAGATAGAAAAGATGTCGTATTTTTGCATGTTGATTGTCACACTTATGCATAAAATCATTCTAGTGGTTCCAGGGGCTTGAATTTATGTTTATGAGTTTTCCTAACCATGTAAACATCTGTAACACTCATTCACAAAGTTTTGAGCATTGTCGCATAAGTATTGTGATGGTCATCATAAAGTCTATCCTCGGTGTCTCACTTGTCATAGTTGGTCTTGAAGTAGTCACACATAAGTGAAAGTGTTATTCATGTGTCATGGGTGATCAATATTGTTGATTTTTCAAGTATTATAAGTGTTAGGACACAGTCGAACCTTCAACGCTTCACTTGTCGGTCTCAGTAGTCCAACACTTAGCCTTTTCCAAAGAATCTCCCCGACCCTTCAACTTAGCTTCACCTATCCTACCTGGACTGGACATTGCATAGTTCCAATAATCAAGCTATGACCTTGACCCTCGGATCTGCATAATGCATAGTTCATGTCCCCAGGACTAATGCATTACACAATTCCTGAGCTCAAGACCCAACCTTCCCTTCCAAAATAATGCAATCTTTTCAGTCATTCTTCCCTTCCAGAACTACGCAAAGGCTACCTTCAATAGTACTCCCCTCATCCTAACCTACTGTCTCCCATAACTTCACATAAATATTCCATAGTGGCCCTCGGCCCAACATAGACTATGCATTACACAGTTCCAAGCCTCAAGTCTCAGCCCTGGCTACTGGGACTGCACAATGTACAATCATTGAGCCTCCCTCTTCAACTTGCAACTCAATTCTGGCTCAGTTTTTGAAGATGAATGCACCATCTTAGGCTAGGAGGTTTTCAAGATGATGTCATCTCATCATGAGTGAATTCTAGATATAGGAACCTGACGGGATGATGAAGAATGAGATGAAGGTGGAAGCATGCAAAGGACATTCATGAACCTAAGCATTCAAGGTGACCCATCAAGGCAAAGCAAAGGGGCACCAACTCTCGACCAAAACCCAAGACTTGAGATCATTGAAGATTCTTGTCGCCAAGCCATGAGGAGGTGGAAGACAAGAGTATGCTCAAGAAGACATCACTCACAACAATAGCAATGGCCTAAAACTGCCACATAATCCTAGTATTTTACATCAACAGTGCCATGTCATGTCTTTTTAAGAGCTATCTTATGCTACATTATCATTGTGGACCATGTATATTATACTCAAATGTATTGTAAAGTGGAAGTCCAAAGAACACACATGAATACGGAGAGTCATGTAAATTAAAAAGTCATAGGAAGTTGAACAATCTTGAGGGTAGTCAAAGAGTCATAAAGGGGAAGCATCACCCCTTTGTTATATATAAACCCTCATTGTATGAGCAAGGGAATTTTCACCCTTGCTCCTCCTGCAAGGCATTAGAGAGATCAACTAGTTCTTTGAGGAACAAGGAGTGGCTCCAATGACCCACTATTGGGGCTAGTGATGTACATTGAAAACATGTGTCTTGGAACTTTTTATTAACAATAGAGGCCTTTTAAGGCTGACACGTTCTTCATGCATGGACTATGAACGTTTGTAAGACTATTCTGTGGACATTTATATTTCATGTTTGCTTTCACATGTATTAAGATAGTTGAACTATTTCTATGATTTTAATGCTTGTCTTATTGAGAACATGTTGTAATGGTTGGAATCATTGTCCCATCCTTGTGGAATATTCCACGAGATACTAGACATATCTTTCTTTGATGTTTTTTATAATGACTGTCGCATCTGTTGTGGACTATTCCACTAGATGTTAGATGAATATTTTTTGGTTCATGTGTGTCTCTTCCTGGGTGGTACTATCACCTCTCACTTAGGGGCTCACTTTTCTCCCCCCTTTGTGCCCCCTTTGTAGTAGAAGAACCTTGACACAGTTGTAACTGCACAATCACCAGGCACACCTCCCTTGCTCTTTGAAGACACCATTACATCACTCTCCTATGCTGACAACTAGAGCCAAGGAAAATATTTAAGGATGAGAAAGATAGAGGTTCCAGGGGAAATATATAAGAATCGTGGAGGGAGATACACTTTGGGGATGGGTTCTCCTTTTTCAGTCACATGGGTCATTGTATGTGGTATCATATTTTGAAGCAACTTTCCATCCAACATATGTAGATCCACTTTGATAGTTTTAAAATGCTAATTGTAAACCTGATTATTGCTAATAGGACTTTGTGTGTCATCATTTTGGAGGACCCTCAATTATGTATTTGGGAAGATCATATTAGTATCCTAGTTACATGCGATCAAAGATCATATCAAGGGACATACATGGTGCATACTTCTTCCTTAATTATGGCCTGACCTTGAGGGCACTGACATGCATGGTCAACATGTTCATCTGCTTGGGTATTGTCTATGATCCTCCTTTGTTCAAGTTTTTTATTGTGAAATATTTATTTATTCTAAGCTAACCAAATTTTTCAACATAAGTAGGCAGGAAGGAAAATCTAAAAGTGTCTAATCAATTTCTTGTTTTTAAAGGAGTAAGGATAAACCTATATTCCAATGGGCAAAAAATTCAACAATATTCTTCTCAAAGTCTACGTGCAGAGGGAGAGGCTGATGCATAATTTTCAACAATTTTGTGATAATGGATAATAGAGTAACAAGTGTTGCATAGTTTCCCCCATGTTTTGGAATAGAGGGAAGGTAGAAGGTCCCTAAATGTTGCATTTTTTGAGGTTATCCATTGTTAAAATATTCCACCTCAAGAGGGTCTAGGTGAAGAGTTTTATTTTTGGCATAATTTTAGTCTTCCAAACCAGTTTCTAGTAAGGCCATGGGGGTTGTGCCTCTACTCTTTGGAGAGTGATATATCCACTCTTGCCAGTGTAAAATTTTCCAAGTGATGGGAATGAGTAGGGGTTGCACCTTTTAGGTGATGAAGAAGGATCTGCCATAGATGTTACACCTTAGTAGGGCGAGTGAAAGTTTTCAAACCTTTACAAGAGTTTTCTTCTTGATGCCAATATAAAAGTAGTTCCAAATTTATAATTCCTTTCCCTACAAGCTAGTTCATAAGGGGCTAGATTTTTAGGATGGAAGAGAGTTTAGGCTTACTCATGATGTTATCCTCCCAGAGATTTATGTCCTTCCCTCCTCCTTGGATTATGGAGGTATGGGCTTATATGAGCGGGAGAGCCATTTTAAAGAGTTTCTATATTTGGGAGTAGGGTTTGGAGGTGATCTGAGCTTGCAAGAGTTGTTGACAATTGGAGCTCATGTATTTTCCTTCTAATACTTTCTTCCACCAAATTGACCCTACAACTATTCGTCTCCAAGTTATTTTTGCTCCCATGGCTACATTCATTAGTCCAAGATGTTTCAAGGTTATGCCTCCTCTTTCATGAGGTGTTATCACTTTTTTCCAACTAGGGAAACTGAATTTCTTTGTTTTAGTTCTACCTCACTTCCGTAGAAATTTCTTTATTTTTATATATATTTGTTTTTGTATGCCTCTAGGGGCTTGTAGAATTGCAAATTGAAACAATAGTAGAGATGATAATACAAACTTGATTAATATGATCCTACATGCTAGATTTAACCATTGCATTCCCCATTGTTGAATTTTCCTTTTGATTCTGTCTATGGCCTCCATCTAGATTTCAACTTTCAATGGTTTATTAGATATTTGCATACTAATGTATTTGAAGTGGGTCCATTACATTTTTCATGGTATTCCAAAAATTTGACACATTGCATTGTCGATTTTAGGGGTAGGTGTTCTATCCATATGTGAAACTCTTAAGACTATTGATTAGTCCTCCCCATGCCTCCAAAAATAGGTCTAGGGTGGACTTGAATCCCCTTGCCACTATTGGGGATGCTCCACCTATTAGAAAAGTATCATCAACAGATTGAGAATGATTCATACTTTTTGTGCCCCTATTGTATTGAATTCCAGTGAGAATTCCTCTTTGTCTATCATACTCCAATTTCCTACTAGGAGTCTCCACCATAATGATGCATAGAAATGGGGAGATTAGGCATCCTTGTCTTAGCCCCCAAGAACTTTGAAAACATTTACCTGGCATTTCATTTTCTATCCATGGTTGGTGGATGCAAGGCTTAATGAAATCAATAAAATCACTTACAAATGCAAATTTCTCTAGGCCAACAAAAAGGGAAGAGCGTATAACTGTGTCAAAGGTGTTATCCATGTTAATGTTTAGGATGAAACCTTGATCATCATGAGATAAACAAGAATGGATGGCTTCCTGAACTAAAAGAATATTGTCCATAATCTGCCTATTTTGCATGAAACCGCCTTAGTTTTCAAAGATTAGTTCAGGGAGAAGGGTTTAATCTAGCTAGAAGGGATGTTGGTTATGATTTTGTAAGAGTAGTTTCATAAAGAGATAGGGAAGAAGCTACTAAAGGAAGAAGGCCAAATTTCTTTAAGTATTAGAGAAAGAAAAGTAAAATTATTGTTACCTCCTATTTTGCACTTGAATTGGCTCTGCTAGAGCATCTTGAGCAGGTATTTTTTATAAGCTCCTAGTATGTGCGGTAGAAGGCCATGGTGAAGCCACTAGACCTCGATGCTTTATTGGGATGCATGCTCCATTTAGTTTTGTGCAGCTCATCTTCCTTCACTGGTTTGATTAGATCTACATTGGCCTCCTTTGACGCCATTCTTGAACTGTTCTAAGGATTTATTTAAAGCTTTCCAACTCTAGATCTACTATTAGAAGCCTTTTGTAATGCTGGTAAGCTTCGACTTTGATCGATTCTTTTCCTTCGATGGTGATGTTCCCTTATCCAACTATCACATCTACTCTATTTTTAATTATTCTTACCTTAGTTTGGTTGTGGAAGAAACTTGTATTTTTTCCCCTAGCTTGTAGCCATAGGCTTTTGGACTTTATCCTCTAAAACACTTCTTCTTTTATGTTTCTTTGATAAATTCTCCAATATAGCTCTTTTTGTTTTGTTTGCAATTCTAATGTCTCTTCTTCTGCCTCCATTCTTTCCTAAAAATTTTCGAGCTCATTTTGGAGTTTTATATTTTCTTGAGATGTCTCCTTGTAGCCCATTCATGCCCAAAATTTGAGATCTATTTCAACAATATTTAATTTGGTTTCCCTTATGTATACTGATGACTCGTTGATTCTAGTCTTCCATGAATTTTGAACTAGTTGTTTGAATTTTTAATGGTAGACCACAGGGGCTTGTAACGAAAGGGAAAAGGTCCCAGTTTAATGCTCTCTCTCATTTGTAGTGTGATGGGTTTATGATCTGATGTTGCAACTAACATGATTTTTTAGGAGGTTGTCCCAATTCTCCTCATAAAGCTTGCATGAACTAAAAATCTATCTATCCTTTATTTATGTTACATGGTCTTGTCCTCCTATTATTCCAAGTGAAATTTTCCATTAGTTGGAATGATGTCCATCAGTTTGTGCTCTATGATTATGGTCTCAAGTTGGTCTATGCTTAGATCTAGGAGAAAGGTTCCACCTCTCTTTTCTCTAGCGTTCATGACTAAGTTGAAATCTCCTCCTATAATTACACACTAGCTTACTTCCTCTATTAACTTTCCTGTTAGTGATTGCTAACATTTGTAGGTTTGACCCCGTACAGAAACTACCTACATACGAATTCTAAATCACAGGAAAAATAAAAATGCGAGAGCATAACACATAAAACA
>APFE030342503.1:0-33793 GCA_000404065.3 Pinus taeda
ACTCTAGACTCTACAATCTAATCATAGGAGAGAATCATCTGAATTCTCATCATCTACATCTTCAACATGACTATATAGTAACTAACACCTCCTAAGAGCATGAAAAACATCTTCATAACAGTCCAAGAAATTATGAAAATCAACCGTTGAATCACCTCCAAACTAGCCTAGGAAATTCTAAAATAAACCCTACAATCAGGTCCAAATCAGCACAAGAAACTCAGCTCAAAAACTCTCCAAATCAGCCCAACAAATTCTTCAAAAGAACCCTTCAAGAGTTCAAAAAACACTCCAAATCAACCCAAGGCTCAATTCAAAAATTCCAAATTCCTCAATGAATTGTATGAGTGAAATGGAGGGTGGGGACCTCTTTAAGTAGCATTAGCAGGGACCTAGGGTTAGGTTTAGTGTAGTCAATCACCACTTGTAATCAATCATTGTCTTCTCTACTAGTCTCAATACCATCTAACCGACATCATTCTTCAGGATGAATTTGTAGTCCTCTGCCATGGTATCCTACCATACTCCCTCACCTGCTACCGCCTCAAAACTAAAAGGCTCTACATTAATAATGGAAGATACCAAGCACCAGAAATAGGAAAATTCTTAGTAGGATGACTAATTTCTCATCTGGAAACTCCCAAGCCTTATTCCATTGAGGACATTCTGGTAGCAAGCCTAGCAAAACATTCCTTCCTCCTAAAAGGAAGGCTATCTTGAATACTCCTCTAACTCAAGGCTCTCGCACAAGAAAAGCCCGCTTCAATAGCCCTTTCTTTCTCAGCCACAATGGCTCACTAGTGTCTACAAGCGCCCTTGACATGAGTGCCATTTAGGGATATCCCCATAAATTACATGACAAGTATGAAGAATGGTTGCCCATGTTCATTGGAAATGATGTAGCTACATCTAGACAATGCATATAAGTATATTGTCACAAGTCTCATTGTAATCATCATTCTTATCATCCTATCAATTCTTCATTATTCAATACATATTCGTATATATTTGTAGAAATCTTCCATAAATTACAATAATAGGAATTCTGTACAGATTTCCTTGCTAGTTTGTGTCAAAATTAGGGGAGAAGAATAGTTTAAGGGACTACTGAGAAAAAAAGGTGATTCCATTCATTGGGTTGTGCAAGCTGACAAGGAGAAAGGGCCATGGATTGGGACCATTGTAGTTGTAATTATTATCTATGAACCTAGGAATTGGATTGCGAGAAGAGAATTATGGCTAGCCACACTAAAAGTTCACTCTTGTGGATTTGTAGCCTCAGCTTGGAGCTGGCTTCTGTTGCAAAGGGAATTGGTGCAGTAGGGAGACTATGGTTTAGTGGAATATCCTTCTTCTATGGCCACTTGGTGGACAATTTCCAGCTAGGTAAATCTTCACGAATGTCTCTGTGAATTGTAAAAGTTCACTCTTGTGGATTCGTAGCCTTAGCTTGAAGTTGGCTTCTGTTGCAAAGGGAATTGGTGCAGTAGGGAGACTATGGTTTAGTGGAACATCATTCTTCTATTGCCACTTCGTGGACAATTTCCAGCTAGGTAAATCTTCATGAATGTATCTGTGAATTGTGATGAATTAATGTTGTTTATGTTATGGATTTTTATTTTCTAGTTTATTAAGTCTTGTTTGCATGTGTAAGGCCACATTCACTTTGTTCTTTAGAACACATACAACTTTAATTGTCTATATGCTTCTGTCAATATTTACTCTATCTTAAACCTGCAAAACTCAAACTAGAGTTAAATAAAACAATACCTACATAGCTTCACAAGTAGTCTCCATCCATTCTTCACATTTGAGTGAACCTCCACTTTCCTCAAGAAAACAAACATCATCGTGCTTTCCTTATGCTTTTCAATCTCTTCTTAATAATATCACTTAATCTCATCTTATGTCATGTCTTCTACTTATCAGATTCAAATAACCTGATCTCCTCTTTCTTTTCCAATCACACTTGTATTCTGTACAATTCTGCTTTAATTAAAAAGAGCTTTACTTGGCTCTGATACCACTTTGACGCAGGAAAACCCTGCATACCAACAATATGCACATAAAATACATAATCTCATTCATACCAAGAATTTTGATGACCTTCCTGGTCAAACCTTCATAGATTATGGTTTAAGACCCATCCTACGAGCCAACTCATCCTTTATTAGCAATCGTGGAGTTCAAAGGACTCCATAGAACATGCATACAAGATTGTCGACTTGAAATATGTGATTTCCCCTTTCCACCGTTGATTTTGTTTGCTAGATCAACGACTGTCGCAATATCACATCGCACCATAACACATCCATACTTCAAATAAAATGAAACCGCGCCTATAACCTTCTCGAGTCCACTCGGCCCAAGCCTTGTCACTCAATCTCCACCGTTGATCTTACCCTCAATCTGATGGTTGATAGTTCTCTGATCAACAGAGCTACTCGGTGATCCAGCAATGTAGATCAAAACCCAATTGATCCAACGGTCTAAATGATATCGCATCGGACCACTTGCAGGACATTTAATCTCCTTATGAAGTCAATAAGGATTATACAACCTTAATCTATAAATGTTCAGGTCCTCCATTACATTTAAAGTTCGATCTCTTTACGACATAATATCCATTTGATGATGGAATCAATCAAATACTACAGCCTACGGCCCTTCAATAGCACGCGGGTTATCAACCTCTAAACTCCCGTAATTGTCTATGATGTAAGCATTTGGAAATAAGATTGATGGTTAGGGTTTATTATGGCACTTCAACCAGGCTCAAGGACATCCGCTCTCTCCTACTCCCGCTAGTCCTTTTCCACCATTTATATCTGTTGATCTTACATGATCTGACGGTCCTCATTCTTTTCTGTCAACCTTGTGTTTTAGGCCCTTTCTTCAATGTTCTTCCATTCTATCGGTTTTCTTCAGGATTCTAGTCCTTCACTGTTCTGCCAAAAATTTCTCCTAAACTTAACTCCACTCACGCTTTAGTGGTTCCTTCACCTTCACTGTAATGTTAAAGCTTCCTTCCGTACTATTGATGAGTGTAAAAACTTGTAACACCTCTCTGTTACTCTTCTCTATGTTTCACCTCCCTTCTGGATTTGCACCTGCAACCTATGTTACACAGAATAACTCAAGATCATATACAATAAACATCTCAATTACTAAATACACACACATGAACTCAGAATCAAGTTTTCTATTTAATAAACATGTATTTACACAAGAACTCTTTCTTTGGCCTAATCTTCTATATCAGTGGCCTTTTTTCCTTTGCCCATAGGCTTACAATCTGACTGACTCACTAACTACTTCTCTAACTACTGACTACCTCCTTGCTCTTAGCCTTTTAGGCTTACCTTTATACAAAAAGTTTTTGTTGGACTAATTCTAGTTTAGATCCTTAATTTGTTGAAATAACTCCTAAAAATCTTCTAAATCCACTTTTAACTCCTACTTATCCCTAAGAATCCTCTCTAGTTCCTTGAATCATGAGATCTATAAGAGTTACAATTGATTTCCAACTCTCTCATCATCATTAATCACTCATGTTCTCCTACACTTGAGACCATTTACAAATATCCTCACACTTATCTAATTAACTCCCACTTTAACTACTCAAAACATTAATAATTACATACATAGGAATCTAGCTTCCTTGAAATCACAAGACCCTTAAGTTAACTAGACTATGGTGAAATTGTTGAATTGAATGCTCCTGCATCACTTTTTTAAAACATCATATTTCAATTTATTCATAAAATCAAATATAAATCTTAATTATAGTTTAATCTTTTACAGATAGGGGTAGTTCATTGGAGGAAATACCTTTTCAAAACAAACCACCGAGTGCCGCAGGCCATCAGAGATCCTATTTTAGAGCATCGCTCAGTCTGTAGAAGGAATTCCAAAACCCTCATGTAATATTTTGGATAGATCTAAAAATGTTTGAAACCTAGCCGCTTAGACCAATGAATACAAGCAAATCATCTAATCATGTGCAAGTCCCATCTGATGGAAGAAAATACCAACAAAATCCATGGGAGAAAGACTCACATATAGGAAATTTAACCAAGGATAACCCATGAGGACTTTAAATTAAAAAGAGATCACAGATATTTCAACCAGAGAAATTCTCCAAATATGAGGTATGCATTTTGAAATTGGGGAAATAAGTTAATATATGGACTGTTGACACCTAATCATAGGGATTGGGTGAACAACTATAATTAGAGTAAATAAATAATAGAGAAAATGGAGAGTCATCAAGAGATGGATTGGACAGTCACTCCCTCTTGTATATAATAATCAACACCCTGAATGAATAATATGATTACATTTGAGGAGTTACCTCTTGGTCTGACATGGTATCAGAGCCAACGCCATTTTTGGATTCCCTCTCTCCTTTGTAACTCCTTTCTCCCTATGTTCTACCTATTTTGTAGAACTGACCTCTTGCAACCACTCCACAGGTGCGCCTCTCTCAAGAATTTTGCTGGTACCATTTCATTGCTATCTTTTTCTTCTAGAAACACCATCATTTGTCTATCCTTTTCTTCCATAGACCCCTCATATCCATCGTAATTAATTAATTAATAGCATTATAGTTGTTAGTTTACATTAAAGTTAATTTGTGAATTTTTATGTTAAAAATTAGGAATTTTCAACAAAAAGATTACAGGAAGTCATGACATCCTGTAAATAGTTTATGATTTGACACATGGCATGACAGGAAAGCCAAAGCAATGGATAGGAACGAGATTTGGAATGCACATGCATGATGAAAAATTGATTCAAAAACAAATCAAAAGCTCCTCGTTATGCGGTCAATGCTGGTCAAACCCAGCCTTTTGGTCACAAAGGCAGCAAAAAGCCATGGTTTCTCAAACCGGTTTCATTTTGTTTTTGGAAATCAGTTTAGATTAGAAAGGACCAAAAATCACTCTTTTGTAAAAGCAGAAAATTTTTCTTAATGAATGTACATTCAATTTAGATAGGAGACAAGCAGATAAAGACTGCGTATTGTTTTGTTTCAACGATTACGATTATTATCTCTGTGTATTGTTGCAGAACAGAACTCTTATATGTGATTTTAAATCTTCAGAACTTGATTACAGTCATCGTTTTATTCCAACAGTTTTTATGCGTTAATACTCTCGTTGCTTGAGGTTACTTCAGTGTGCCATTGAAGCGTGGATGGGCCCTGCATGGATTGGTATACTATTAATTTCATTTACATAGCGTTTTCAAATTTGAGTAGTGTGCATAGTGTTGAGTGTTATTTCCATGTCTGTGATTTTATCGATTTAATTAGAAATTCTTGCATATGGTATTTATGGTGATAGCTTAAAGATTTGATTCTTAGATCATTGAACCATATCTTGCAAGAGACTTGATCCATCGTTAGATTTTAAAGCATCTCCATAGACTCATGCACTTAAAATTCAGTGTGCTTTTGATTTTTCATGAATGCTTAAGTGTTAGCTAGAAAGAGCTTTTGTGCATAACATCCTTGTAAGAGGATTGAAAACTCAGTCTAGCAATACGTTGTATCTTTAGGATAGTTAGATAAATTAGGTGATATGAGTGTTAAGGTGAGAGGAAACATATCTTAACCTCCTGTAAAGGAGTGCTATAGCCTGTCACAGTAGACACTTAGTTAGGAATCCTTTTGTGCCTATAGACTTTAGACACGTGCCTCTAAGTTTACCTACCTTGGTTGATAATAAATCTAGTCTAATCTAGCACCCTAGATTGGCCACTACATTTTGGCGTCGTTGCCGGGGAGGCGCAGTTAGAGGATTTCGAAAAAAAATTCAAAATATAAAAAAAAAAATTAAATAAACAAAAACAAACAACAACAAAACATAGATTTGATTGTCACTTTAGAAGTCATGTTTGCTTATTCCTAGATCTAGAGATAATAAAGGTAGATTCACAAAAACCCCCCATCCAAAAACTAACCTACCACCAGGAGCAGACCCTTTGGGAAAAAATGAACACACAACACTAGCTGAGGAAATCACAATACAAAAATTAGAGGATAAACACAAATCACGCCAAAGACTTACACTTATTGAGAGACAAATCCTATTGGCACACGAATCTCAGAAGAAACATCTCCCTGAATCTTCTACAAAGAGAGAAAGTACAAAAATAACTCAACAATATCTAGAACAACTCTTTGGAATGAGTGACACTGAACAAGCAATTAAATCACTAGAGGAATCTATAAAAATGGCTGAGGAAGGAGGAGGATCAGCAAGAGGATCAAAGAGAGGAGGAAGAGTCAATCTTTAAATTTCCTATCCAAGAACCAGAAGACAATCATGATGAGGAAATAAAAATGGAAAACGTACCTCCTTCTGTGTTACCAACCTTTTATGGCATGGCTTCAGAAGACCCAGATTCATTCTTGTTTGAGTTTGACATTGTATGTCGAACATATGGTTGCACAGATGATGCCTATAGGCTTAGAAAATTCCCAGAAACATTAAAGGCATCTGCACTAAGATGGTTCATGGGACTTGGTGAGCATGCAATAACTGATTGGGATGGCATGAGAAGAATATTCCTAAGGAAATACCAACCTTATTGTAGATCAAAGGATTCTAAAGATGATATCTTAAGGATGAATCAACAAGAGGATGAAAAGTTAGAAGAGTACTTGGAACAATTTTCTTACAATTTACAAAAATCAAAACATCAATCCATGACTCTTGATCTCATTAAAACAATATTTTTGAAGGGCATTCGAGAGGAATACTTAGATGATCTTAATTTGATGGGAAAAGGTGATATTTCCACCTTATCTTTCGAAGAAATTGCTGATTTATGTGAAGAGTATTCTAGGAGCAAAGACAAAATTGGAAAGAGAACCATATCATCCAAAACCACAAAATCTGCTTCAACAAGTGCCACACAAGTTGAAATAAGAAATTTGTTAGAGGAATTCAAAACAGATCTGTTGAGTACCTTAGGAACTCAAATTGACACTCTTAAAGCTAGGAAAAGACAAGAAGAGGAAGATCAAATGATGGCTATATTTTGTCCAAAATGCCGGAAGAAACATGCCTTAAAAGATTGCCCATTAGAAAACATTCAAGTTTGTGCCTTTTGTACTGAAAATCATGATATATTTCATTGCTATAAAGTCAAGGTTTTGCAGATCTATAATGTGGCAGCTAATACAGATATGGAGAATGTGTATTTTATGGGTGCAAAGAGACCATGGCAGCCAAGACCTCCACCTCAAGGTATGTTCCCAAACCAGAATTTGCAATTTCCTGCACATGATCAGATGTATGCTCAGAATTCATGGAATGTACCCATGCCATTGCAGCACCAAGTTCCCACAACAACAATGGAGACCATCTTAGCAATACTCTCAACAATATCAACCATACCCTCACCCATACCAACCATATTTGCAGCCATATCAACAATATCATCAACCATATTCACCATATCCTCAATCATATCAACAATATCCTCAACAGCAAATTTTTTACCCACATCAACCCCAACCGACTCAACAAGCATTGCCTGCTCCTCCACCAATAAATCCACCACAATTACAACTTCCATCTAACCCACAACCTCCTAGGCCTACTCAAATCCCTGGTCAACCTGTACCAAATCCAAATAACAGAGCAGAGAGACCAGCTTACAATGTAGATGAGGGACCCTCATATCCCACATTACCCTTGCAAAATATGAATTTGAGGTCTGGTAAGGTACTTCACAAAGAATCTCCAGCAGCTGATAAACAAGAAGAAAACGAAGAAAATGAAAATGAAACTCCAATTCAAAGGAAACCAAATGATGACATCAAGCACAAACAAATGCAACCATTGCATCCACCACCTTTTCCAGACAGATTGGTCCAAACAAAAATTCCCATGTCTATACCACAGCTTGATGTTTTAGATGAGCTAAAGAATGTCTATATAAAAACTCTGCTACTACAAGCCATAAAAGACATTCCCATATATACTAAAGCCATCAAAGAACTATGCCTTAAAAAGCCTACTAGGAAAAGAGTTGATCCACAAACCATTCATGTTATTGGACATTTAGCTAGCCTTATGACAAACACCATCTCAATGGAAAAGTATGTTGATCCTCGAATTCCCAGAGTCACTACAATCATTAACAACATACATATTCCAAACACCTTAATTGACCTTGGGGCTGCAATAAATGTGATGACTCTTGAAACCATGAAAACACTCCAGCTCACAAACTTGCAGCACACAACAATTGTTTTAGAACTCGCTGATAGGTCTAAAGTGATTCCTGAAGGGATTTTGGAGGACATAATTGTTTCACTGGACTCTTGGGAGTATCCAGTAGACTTTTTAGTTCTTCAGCTAAAATAGAATTTAGGAGGAAACCCTATCATCCTTGGTAGACCATCGTTAGCAACTGTTGATGCATTCATAGGATGTAGATTGGGTAATTGATCATTTCACGAGGAACTGAAAGAAAACAACTCACTCTTTACCCATCAGCACAATCACCAGTAGTAGCACACAGTTTATGGCTTGATGATAAATAAAATGATAAGGCAGAAGTTCAATCTATTTTCAGCATCAACCAAATCTATGATTTTAAAGAACATAATAATGATGATTTGATAGAATTGTTCCTTTCTCAACCTGATGTTTCCGAAAAATTGAGAAATGACCACTACCATGCTGCAGATGAACTTTTGGCACAAAATTTTTAGGAAACATGGACCATTCATTCTTTGCAAATAACATTTCACAAAAATTTTCCTATCCAATCTATCACAAACACACAAAGCAAGACCGTAGAGATTAGTCTAGGAAAAACTTTGAATATTGGCACTCACCTAGACTCATCTCAGGAAGAGAAATTGACTCAATTATTGAGAAAATACCAGAAAGCATTTGCTTGGGACTACATAGATATGCACGGAATTCACCCTGAAACGTGCACTCACCATATTTATACAGATAGTAATATCAAACCAGTGAGGCAACCGCAGAGACGAATGAACCCCATGCTTCAGGATATTGTTAGAGAGGAATTACAAAAACTGTTGAAAGTCAATTTTATCTATCCTATCTCTAACAGTCAATGGGTATCCCCATTGGTAGTAGTGCCCAAGAAAAATGGTAAGTGGAGGATTTGTGTTGACTACAGACAATTGAACAAATCAACCCTCAAAGATTATTTCCCACTACCATTTATTGACCAAGTGCTAGATACATTAGCTGGGAAATCATCATTCTCTTTTTTTTATGGTTTCAGTGGCTACAACCAGATCAGGATAGCCTTAGAGGACCAGGAATGCTTATAATGTTTTTCCATTTGGACTTTGCAATGCTCCAGCTACATTTCAGAGAGTTGTATTAGCTATTTTTGCTGATTTAGTTCATGATTGTGTTGACGTTTATATGGATGATTTTTCAGTGTATGGTGATTCATTTGAGCATGCATTAGTGAATCTTGAAAAAGTTTTGAAGAGATGTATTGAAGCTAATCTATCCCTGAGCAACGAAAAGTGTTTTATGATTTTAAATGAAGGGATAGTATTAGGAATCTATATTTATTCTCAAGGCATTAAAGTTGATCCATCAAAAATCCAGATCATTGTCAATTTGCCAATTACGAAGACTCAAAAAGAGGTAAGAAGTTTTATTGGGTATGCAAGCTATTATAGAAGGTTTATTGAACATTTTAGTAGAATAGCTTTCCCTTTGTTTAAGCTTCTAGCCAAAGATGCACCTTTCAACTGGAATGATAATTGTCAGCAAGCATTTGAAACACTCAAAGAAAAGTTATCAACCACACCAGTCTTAAAAGGACCTAACTGGAACCTACCATTTCACATCTTTACAGATGCATCTGATACTGCACTAGGTGCCTCATTAGGCCAAAAAGAGGAGTCTTTTCATTATGCCATCTATTTCATTAGTAAAAATCTAACACCTGCAGAATTAAACTACACAGTCACAGAAAAAGAAATGCTTGCAATCATACATGCTCTGAATAAATTCCGACATTATATAACTGGTTATGATGTTTTTGTACATATTGACCATTTTTCCATTAAGAATTTAATGAATAAACCAGTAACTAGTGGCAAAGTTACCAGATGGTTGTTATTATTACAGGAATTTAACATCACAGTGTTAGATAGACTAGGTAAGGAGAATGAGGTGGCAGATTTTCTTTCTAGACTGCAAAATCAAGGTGAGGTTGTTCCGGTTGAATATTCTTTTCCAGATGAAAATTTATTTGCAATTTCAATAGCGAATCCTTGGTATGCTGACTTGGCCAATTATTTGTGCACAGGAAGAACACCTCCATATTTTACTCCAAAGGAAAAGAAGAGGCTAATCAAACAAAGTGCTCGATACTCATGGGTTAATGGAGATTTATTTTACACTGGTTATGATATGATTATTAGATGATGTGTAAGAAATGATGAAATAATTGATATTTTAAAATCTTGCCATGATGAACCGTGTGGTGGACATTTTGCTGCTAAAAGAACAACATTCATGATTCTTAGTCTTGGATATTACTGGCCATCTATTTTTAAGGATTCCAAGAAGTACGTGAAGACTTGTGATAGCTGTCAAAGAATGGGTAGGCCAACAACTACAAATGAGATGCCACCTCAGCCTCAAGTACACCTAGAGCCATTTGAAAAATGGGCTCTAGATTTCATAGGACCCATCAATCCAA
Source organism: Pinus taeda (assembly GCA_000404065.3). NCBI lineage: Eukaryota > Viridiplantae > Streptophyta > Pinopsida > Pinales > Pinaceae > Pinus > Pinus taeda. The sequence continues at coordinate 10,726 of APFE030342503.1, forward strand.
CTTCCAAAGGTAAGAAGTACATCCTAGTATGTACTGATTACGTGACAAAATGGGCTGAAGCCAAAGCACTAGTTCGGGCAACTGAACAAACAATGGTAAACTTCCTTTTTGAAGAATTTTTTGTGAGGTATGGAGTGCCAAGGGAGATAGTGACAGATCAAGGTGCTCAGTTTACTTCAAAGTTAGTTAAGGACATCACAGAAAAATATCAAATCAAGCACAAAAGAAGTACACCTTACCATCCAGAGGCCAATGGCCAGGTGGAATCCACAAATAAAACATTGGAAGGAATTATCACTAAGATCGTAGCAATGAACAGAAAGAATTGGGAAGAGAAGCTCAAAGATGCACTCTGGGCTTATAGAATCACATGGAAGAATACTACAGGATTTACACCATATCAATTGGTGTATGGCAAAGAGTTAATGCTTCCTATTTAGTTTCAAATACATACGTATAAATTGGCTGCAGATTTAGGAATTGATCTTAATGAAGCACAACAAGAAAGAATTCAGCGGTTGAACCAGCTGGATGAAATGAGGCAGTAAGCAGAGGAGACAACAATCCTAATGCAAAAACAAAGGAAGCAGTGGCATGATGCACATATAAAAAAGAAACAATTCAAAGAAGGAGACTGGGCTTTACTCTTTGACTCTAAATTTAGAGATCATAAACCCAAATTTACCACACATTGGATGGGCCCATATGAAATAGCTCAAGTTTATGAGAATGGGTCAGTCAAGCTTATTACCATTGATGGAGAAGGTCACCCCTTTCTTGTCAATGGCCATAGGTTGAAACTCTATCATAATCCCATCACCAAAGAGGATTTTCCTCAAACTATATCTCAGCAAAAGGAGGTTGAGATATTGCAGCCTTCAGCTATAGTATCTCTACCTTAGTTCATTTCATTTCACTTTAAAAAAAAACAATTAAAAAATAAAAATTAAAATTAAAATAAATAAATAATAATGGTTTAGATGTGAAAACCAGACTCTGGCACACTCTAACCCAGAATTCTTACTTGAAAACCAATTCTTTGGTTGGTAAGAATTCCTCATTCTTTTTGTTTACTGTTTGATTCATCGCTTCAATAATGACTTAAGGACAAGTCAAAGCTTTAGTGGGGGAGAAGCATCAGCATTTTTGTTTTCCTTATCTCATCTCCTCATTGTAAATTCTCAAAGAGTTTGTTTCATCACTTTAGTATTTCAATAAAGAAGTTTCTTTTGTCTTTGTTCTAATCAGAGGGACCTGTTTAAGCAATATGCAGTGGGACCTGTTTAGGAGACTATGTTACCAGCACCAACATTAGAGGGACCTGTTCAACAAACATCAAAGGGACCTGTTAAAAAACTGATATCTCAAGCTACTTCAGCAAACTTCAATAAAGTTTCAACAGAGTTCAAAGGTTGCTTATCACCGAGGTTCCATCAACACCAAAGATCAAAGAAGTTGCACACACATAGTTCTTTTCCAGATTTCAAAGAAGCTGCACAAACATTCTCCAGATCTCAGAGCAACCTGTTGTATCCAAATTCATCTCATAGGGACCTGTTATTGACAGCAAAGATTAGTCATATCTAAACAAGAAAGATCAATCCTACCTATGCATGCCAACTCAACTCTTGATCAACCAATAAAGTGTAATGTATCGTTGTAATTTTTATTTTTAACATTTTAATTCTTGGATTATTTTAGTGTTAAATGTGATGACTATGACTGCTTATGATCAATTTCAAAAACACCCCTATACCCATCACCCTTGTCATATTCCTAATTCCTATAATTTCCCAACACTATAGCCTATCCCCATACTCCTCCTACAATTTTTAAATCTGCTATTACACCACCCTCCAAGCCTTGCTATTAATTCCTCATCGGCCATCAAACCTTACTATCGGTCCAACATTCTCCCTATTCGGCCAAGTACCAATGAGCAAGGGACAAGTGGTGAACCATTGGAGAACCAAGTGTTACATGATTTCATTCATTGTTTTTGAATCAGCCAAGTTATAACACGATCGTTCGACCCAAGTCGACTCATGCAAAAAACTATCCGTTATCATACTCCAGTACTCCATACATGTTTACGACGTTCTCATGATGGTACTCATACAACCTAGTACAACTACTCCTCTGTCATTGTAATATGAATACGCTCTGTTATTATCATTATAGTGAATTGGGTCAAGTCGGTTGTTAAAGTTCCATTTCATTCTCAGTTTCTAAAAAGGGCGTTCCATACTAGTAACTCAAACGCTATTATTTCAAAAAAAAAACAAAGGCCGAGAACAGTAAGTGCTACGAAAGGAAAGCACAATAATTGGGCTCACAAGTTTCCACCTCCGCAATAATTCAAGGACATTCATCTGGTCGTTGCCTAAGCCATTGAAGAAGTTGATCTCGAAGAACAGAGGGCACTACCAGGTCGGTTGTGTGGAGCGAAAAACAAAGGTAACAAATCAAGAGACCCTTGTTGAATTATTAAGCATAAACGAAGAGGGTTAGAGCAGGAGTTTCTCTATCAAAATGACTAATAGAGTAGAGCCTAATACATTTGATAGTTCCCAGTATCATGATGACTGCATTACAATTTTAAGGGAAAAGCAATGGCTACCCTTCTTGGATAAGTTTAATGGGAGCAATGAAGAAGTAACTAAGCAGTTTGCCATTACATTTAATGGAGAGAAAGCATTGATAGGCAACTTCTCATTTAGGATTTTAGAAGAAACCATAGCACAATCCTTGGGGATCAGTCCAGAAGGAGAAAAATATTTCAAAACGAAACAATTCAAGGTAAAATCATGGACCCAATTCATGTCTAGGTCGAGGGTTTCATCTCTTAACTGGAAAACGGGTGTCACTAGGAGCTGGCTGATGCATCCATGGGCTGAAATGGTGTATATCATTCAAAAATTTGTTACGTGTGAGGGTCATTACATCATAGTCTATTTATACGACATCAAATTCCTGTTGCATTTAAAAGGGCAATGCGCCATTAGTTTACCCTATTTCCTCTTGCAGAGCTTGACTAAGATGTCACAAACTATCCAAAAGAAAAAGGGTAATGGGGACAAAAGCTTGTATCATTTTGGGTTAATTAAAATTCTCATTGAATTTGAAGTGCAGAAAAGGGGAAAGACATGGAAGGAATTTCTGGTTGCCAATCAAATCAAAGATGGAGAGGATGAACAAGAACAACAAGAGCACTCAGGATTTATGCTTGACATTGATCAAGAAATCCCTGTGCGCAAGTCAAGCAATGTCCTTCCACCCAGTAGTAGTGTAAGGACAAGAAAGATGAGGCAAGAAGCTGCCCAGAAAATTGAGCAAGACAAAATTTTCACTACATATACAAGAAGATCCAGGAGAGTACAAAAGACCCAGCGACAAGAAGATCAACCAGAGTCAAATGCACATGCACCGATGGACATCGAGAGTAGTGCTCATTCACAACTTGGACCAGAAGTTGAAATGGAAGTTTAGAGCAATAATAGGCAAGGAAAAGAGTCACCACTTGCAATCAAGAAACAAAGGAGGTTGGAAAAAAAAAATAAAAAGTTAAAAGAAGAACTAATGGAGGCCAACATGCTGGAGAAAGTCATCAAGAGGGAGAACGAAATGTTGAGAACTCAGAGTAAGAAAACCCACCAGAAAAATGAGAAGCTTAAGGAGCAAATCAAAGAGCGCAAGGCTGAACAAATTGAAATTTGCAAGTGGGCAACCAAATGGTATACTCAAAAGAAAGCCCTCAAGGAGAAATACAAGAATTTGAAACTTGAGCTCCACATTCAGAAGGATGCCCAAGCTCAGAAGAACATAGATGCATTGTTAAAAGCAGCAGAGGTACAGGCAGGAACAAAGTATAGAGGCAGCACATCAGGATTAGCATGAGGACATGCTAAATCATTGAGCTTGGGGGAGATGTTTGTACCATTTCATTGCCATCTTTTTCTTCTAGAAACACCATCATTTGTCTATCTTTTTCTTCCATAGACCCCTCATATCCATCGAAATTGATTAATTAATAACATTATATATGCTACTTTACATTAAAGTTAATTTGTGAATTTTTATGTTAAAAATTAGGAATTTTCAGCAAAAAGATTACAGGAAGTCATGACATCCTGTAAACGGTTTATGATCTGACACGTGGCATGACAGGAAAGCCAAAGCAATGGATAAGAACGAGATCTGGAATGTACATGCATGATGAAAAATTGATTTAACAACAAATCAAAAGCTCCTGGTTATGTGGTCAATGCTGGTCAAACCCAGCCTTTTGGTCACAAAGGCAGCAAAAAGCCATGGTTTCCCAAACCGGTTTCGTTTTGTTTTTGAAAATTGGTTTACATTAGAAAGGACCAAAAATCACTCTTTTGTAAAAGCAAAAACATCTTCTTAATGAATGTACATTCGATTTAGATAGGAGACAAGCAGATAAAGACTGCGTATTGTTTTGTTTCAACAATTATGATTATTATCTTTGTGTATTGTTCCAGAACAAAACTCTTGTAAGTGATTTTCAATCTTCAGAACTTGATTACAGTCACCGTTTTATTCCAACAGTGTTTATGCGTTAATACTCTCATTGCTTGAGGTTACTTCAGTGTGCCATTGAAGTGTGGACGGGCCTTGTGTGGATTGGTATACTGTTAATTTCATTTACATAGCATTTTCGAATTTGAGTAGTGTGCATAGTGTTGAGTGTTATTTCCATGTCTGTGATTTTATCGATTTAATTGGAAATTCTTGCAAATGGTATTTATGGTGATAGCTTAAAGATTTGATTGTTAGATCATTGAACCATATCTTGTAAGAGATTTTATCCATCATTAGATTTTAAAGCATCTCCATAGACTCTGTTTTCATGCATTCAAAATTCATTGTGCTTTTGATTTTTTATGAATTCTTAAGTGTTAGCTAGAAAGAGCTTTTGTGCATAACATCCTTGTAAAGGGATTGAAAACTCGGTCTAGCAATACGCTATATATTTAGGATAGTTAGATAAATTAGGATATTTGAGTGTTAAGGTGAGAGGAAACATATCTTAACCTCCTGTAAAGGAGTGTTGTAGCCTATCACAGTAAACACTTAGTTAGGAATCCTTTTATGTCTATAGACTTTAGACACGTGCCTCTAAGTTTATCTACCTTGGTTGATAATAAATCTAGTCTAATCTAGTAACCTAGATTGGCCACTACAAATTTGATAACCATTTTGCAGGTTTTCCCCTTTCTTGCAATTGTTGCCTCTCTAGCAACTGTTCTAGAAGTTCAGCTGGTTATGTGAGGCAACTTCTCCACAAGCGTAGTTGAGATATCACTCCCACACCTGCATGCACGCTGCCTACCGATATACCTCTCATGGTATCATCACACTCTTGGTTTCATAGTGTTAAACACAGGTGCAATGAACAAAATTATCTTATGACTGTGTATCGACATTCTGGACCCTAATCGGGTATTTTTCTCTATTCATACATTTTATTTATAAATCACAGTCAGTTAGTGTTAAGTGTTAATATTCAGTTTAAGTGCTAAACCTTTCCTTAAGTGCCTTTATTAAAATTATGAATTAAGCACGTGGGTGGTATTGATAGGTGGGAAGCGGTATCTCGTGCACCCTAAAGGCTATAAATGGTATTCCTAAAATTCACGTGATTAACCTTAGTGCAGGACACGTAGCATGGGAAAACCACTTTTCTCACATGCTCTCGAGCTGATATAGGTCTCGCAAGATTTCACGTGAGATTACGCGACAACTGTTCGATTGGACGGGTCACATTGACGGTGGAGATCATCTCGGTTAGTTGGTGAGTGGATGATGTGATATCTGTTTGATCTGGAGAAGTGAGATCAATGATGCGGGTTGAAGCGCTTGATAAAAGGAGAAGTCAATGAGGGACCGATAGTGATTGGTCAAATAAGTGGGGCCCTCAGGGGGAAATCCATGTACAGAACTGGATTTAAGTGCAGCTGATTGGTTACAAAGTTAACCAGTAGTCAAATTACAAACTACTACCTTATTTTCGTCAACCTCCTGCATCATTTTTTTTTAACAGTAGAAGAGCAATTTTTTTTTTTACACAGTACATATTTTTAAAATGCACTCACTAATATCTGTTGTGTGAGTGGTTCTGAATGGGAAGGAGAACTATCTTAAGTGGTCTCAGAAAATCAAACACACTCTCATTTTTAATGAGTTGTGGAAAGAAGTGTGTGTTGGAAACAGAGACAAAGAGCAAGAACAACCTGCCTCAGACAAGGAATTTTCCATTTGGGAAAATAAGAATAGCAAGGCTTATGCACTGATTGCAACATCATTAAATGAAGAGGTGAGTCGCCATATTTCGCCATTTTCAAATGCTTTCGAAGCCTTAAAAAAAATGAAGGAACTCTACAACTCAGACTTTGCACTTGAAGTTGTTCAACTCATGATTAAATTGTTCACCCTTGAGTTACAAAATGATGATCCTCTTGCTCTTGCATCAAAAGTAAAATCTATTGTGAATCATATTAAATTCACTAATGTTGAACTATACATTCCTCTAATAGCTTTTCTCAAGGCACTTTATCCCACTTACTTAAATTATCTTGAGTCATTACAAGCAAATGGAAACCTCAAAGATATTACCTTTGACTCCTTTGTCAAAAAAATTGCTGAAAGAGAGAAAGATTTTGGGAATAAGACATCTCCTCAGTCTTCTGAAGAGTCTGTGCACCTTGCACATAGAGAGAAGAATCCAAGATTCTTTGAGAGGAAGAGGTGGTCGAAGAGGAAGAGGAAGAAATTTTAGAGGCGGGGGGGCTAGACACTCTCAAAGAGAAAAGTCAGATTTGCACTACATATGCTGCAAAAGAGATGGATCACATGATGCATCCACATGCAAGTTACCTTGGGATAGAATTGAGCATGAAAGAAGCCAACCAAAAGGTAAAACTAATGACAAAGAGAAAGGTATAGCACCTGAATCTGCTCACTATGTTGTGGCACACTGTAATATTGGAGTAAATGAAGACTTATTTAATTCTTCAGTTGCTTCTTGGAAAAAAGATTTGTTGCTTGATTCAGGAGAAACTTGCCACATGACTTTTAGAAGAGATGTTTTGAAGAATTTACTCAAAATGTTAATGGAGTAGTATACTTTGTAGACAAATCAAAACTCAAGCCATCAGGGCTTGTACAATCACGCTTAAATTTCCTGGTCTTCCAGACTTTCTTCTGCATCATGTTTTATACCTCCCACAGCTGAGGATAAACTTGCTATCCTTGGTCCACATATCACAGCAAGGACACTCCATTCATATGTTTGATGGAAATCTTGAGGTGAGAAAATCATTAGACCACTCACTTGTCATGATGGGGATAGAAGAAGAAAGGCTTCTCAAGTTGGAGGGTACCTCTGCTCGTGCACAAAAATTCTCATACAATTCTCATTATGAAGAAGGTACATTTCCATCAAGTTTATTATGGCATGCTAGATTTGGACACTTGAAATATGACAACCTCCACCTGTTGAAGAAAAAAAGTGTTACTGGTTTTCCTACAATTCCTAGGAAGCTTAAGCAATGTGATGCTTGCATTCTAGGAAAGCATAGCAAATAGTCTTTTCATGATTCACATTCTAGAGAACATAAAAAAATTGAACTCATTCATTCAGATGTATGTCGTCCAATGCCTGTTTCTTCTGCAAATGGAAATAAATATATGATGACATTTATTGATGACTACACGAGAATGTGTTGGGTTTATTTATTGAAGAACAAATCTGATGTTTTTCAAACATTCAAGAACTTTCATACATGGATTGAAAATGATTCACAATCTCATATTGGCTCTATTCACACTGATAATGCAAAAGAATACACTTCAAATGAATTTGAAAACTACCTTCACCAACATGGGATCAAACATCAAACAACTATGCCTTATATTCCCCAACAGAACGGAGTAGATGGAAGAATGAATAGGACAATCTTAAATATGGTGCGCTCCATGATGTTTTTCAAAAATGTGAAAATGATGTTTTGGGCTGATGTAGTTCTATGTGATGTATATGTAAAGAATAGATGCCCATCTAATGCTATTAGAAACAAGACTGCTTTGAATTGTGGTATGGACACATTCCTTCGGTAAAACATCTCAGGGTATTTGGTTCCACATGTTATGCCTTGATACCAAAGGTACATAGGAAAAAACGTGGTGTAAGAAGACATAAGTGTATCTTCCTGGGGTATTCAAACACCTCCAAAGCATATTGTCTGTATGATGAAGTCAATAAAAAAGTTTGTTGTATCTAGAGATGTAATATTTCTTGAATAATCAAAAACTGACAATGTTGTTGAGTGGAAACTTGATCGCTTTGATAGATTCACAAATGCAAAATCATTTCAAGAATTTGATAATCAGATTCTACATCTTGAAGGGGGGATTCGTATACTAGATCAACCTGTGGAATCTTCTTGTGAAGCACTCTCTCCCCCGCATGAAACTCCAACAATGGATGATACTTTGAGTGATGTGATTGACAAAGTCGGGAGACTCAATCTTGATTCAGTCCCAACTCAATCAATGGAGTAGCCTAGACCATCTCAGAAAGGTCCCCCAAAGTGGTTGACAAAGACACTTGAAAGTGTTCATCCTAATGAGGTTGGAAATATAGGAACTAGAAATTCAACCCGGCAAAATGGAGGTGATGTAGATGACTCTGATTCACCTGTTGATATGGATGTTTCTTATGATTGTGAATTGAATTTGTCTACAGATTTTGAACCAACTTCCTTCAAAGCAGATGCTTCTCATGATGAATGGAAAGAAGCAATGCAAACCTAACCAATTCGTTGCAAGTGGGTCTACAAGTACAAGTATAAAGTTGATGGCTCACTCGACAAGCACAAAGCCAGGCTTATGGCAAAAGTTCTTGCATAGAAGGAAGGGGTCAATTATGAGGAGACTTTTTCCCCCATAGCAAAATGGGCTACCATCCAGACACTCTTTTCCCTAGCAGCTTAGAATGGTTGGAAAGTCCATCAAATGGATGTAAAAACTGCTTTCTTGAATGGAGATCTAAAAGAGAATGTTTTTATGCCCCAACCTGAAGGATTTTCTATAAAATGACATGAACATAAAGTATGCACACTTGTGAAATCCTTGTATGGCCTCAAACAAGCACCGTGAGCCTGGTATGAAAAACTAATTGAGCATCTTCTGAAAATCAATTTCAAACATTATGATCTTGATGATGTAACTTTGTTTGTCAAGAAGTTTGGAAAAACAGTTGTATATATTGTGGTATATGTTGATGATCTTTTGATGAAAAGGAACAATGAGTGCTACATTGCATCCATAAAGAAGGAATTGAGGAAAGATTTTGAAATGTCTGATTTGGGCTATGTTCATTACTCTCCTGGTATTGAAGTAACTCAACATCCGAAGTCAATATTCCTTTCTCAAAAGAAGTACATTGGAGATCTGTTGAATAGGTTTGGCATGACTTAATGCAATCCTCTGACTACTCCAATGGAACAAAACTTAAAGCTCACATCCATTGAAGGAAAAGAATTTGAGGATGCAACAAAGTATAGATAGCTTGTAGGAAGTCTCGACTACCTAACTACTACCAGACTAGACATTTCATTTGTTGTTGGAATCCTCTCCAGGTTTATGCAAAAGCATTGTGAGGGAAATTGGTCTACTGCAAAAATAGTTCTAAAGTACTTGGAGGGAACTCAAGACTTTGGAATCAAGTATACACAGGTGGGCGACTTCAGATTGATTGGATACTCTGATTCAAACTTCGATGGAGATAAAGAAACTGGGGTATCTACTTCGAGTTATGCTATGAGTCTTAGATCAGGAGTTGTCTCCTGGACATCACGCAAACAATCAGTTCCAGCAGATTCCACAATAGAGGCAGAATACATGGGAGTAATTGAGGCAACAAAAGAAATTGTGTGGCTCAGGAAAATTATGGAAGATTTGCAAGTAAAACAAGTACAATCAACTCCACTCATGACTAACAATAACTTGGCAATAAATTTGGCCAAGAACCCAAAGTTCCATGATCAAACGAAGCACATTAATACAAAATATCATCTCGTTCGACATCATGTTGAGGCCAAAACAATCCATCTTCGCCATTGTTCCACTAATGAGAAGATTGAAGACATCTTTACTAAAGCACTTGGAAGAGAAAATATTGAAAGATTCAGAACGATGCTTGGACTCACCAACATCCCTTCAGATTAAGGGGGGGAATGTTGACACCTATTCATAGGGATTGGGTGAACAACTGTAATTAGTGTAAATAAATAATAGATAAAATGGAGAGTCATTAGGAGATGAACTGAACGGTCACTCCCTCTTGTATATAATAATGAACAAGTTGAATGAATAATACGATTACATTTGAGGAGTTACCTCTTGATCTGACATGGACGATCATACATCAATGGGAAATTTTATTGGGCCTTGGCCATTATAAAATGATTTAATAAGTTGATCTAAGTTCAAAATAGGATCTAAAGGCTTCTTTACAACGACCTTCAATAACTTGAGGGATTGTAGTAGAATTTTTTAAAATGGGATATAATTTTTTAACTTTGCAAGTTTATATGTTTGATTCTGGAATATTTTTCAATAGCACCAATATTGGTAAGGTTATATGCTTTTCCAGGAGAGTTTTGGGACAACAAAATTATAGAGGGTATTGGCAATTCCCTGGAATCCTATGTGAAGTGATTAGAAGAAACACAAAAAAGAAGTTATGCATCATAAGAAATCATCTTTGTATATATGATCATATCATCATTGTTGTTGACCAATATCTACATCGAATATCAAGAGAACATGTGGTACCACCTATGGATTACAAGCACATTATATCCATTGTGAAACCAATTTCTACACCAAAAAATTACATAACATTAGATTAATGGCAAATATAAATACATCAATCATTAATTGAAGACATAAATTCTACCTTAACCACACAATCACTTAGTTGAAAAAATCTCTCAACCAAATACCAAACTAGGAATCATCTAAACATATCCTAAAGAACAGGAACAAGCTCAATTACTTAGAAACCAAGACAAGTAGGAATTATATTTTCCAATTCGCCTCCTTAATGAATACTTGTCACAACCTCAATCATAAAATTATAGTTGTGGTCAAACATGATAAAAGAATATGTCAACATCCATATAAAAGAACAACCATCCACCAGAATGCATGGTTTCCCAATGGCTATAATCGCACGTCTACTAGGAAGTCTGTGAATACATGGTTCGGTCAACCATTATAACATCATACCTCTCCATCATTATCAATTCAAAGTATTCAAGGTTACTAACTCCATCAAGCTATCTCATAACCCTTGTAAAGGTGTACTCGGCAAGCTAGATTCTTGAGTTCCACTCTCGAACTCCTCCCAAATTCAATTACTGAACAACGTTACAAGATGTCGCATAACCTCATGAGAATTCCACTCCCACATCTTCAACAAATTAGGGATCCTACCCTAGATCCACAACTTCCAAACTAACTCGACAACCATGGAGGCTGAGATTTTACCTGTGCTTGATTCCCTCTATAAACTATATCAATTTGCTAACCTCCTTGTCTAGTTTTGGAAAATCTTCATCATTTACTTCAAAAGAAATTATCTTCCACTAAAAACTAATATAATCACACCATAAATATTTTTATAATAAACCTCCCTTCAATGTGGGGGAATAAATTAGCATCATGGAGATATTTAAGGCATAGGCTCACTAGCGCATTGAGAGATTGGGAAAAATGATATCGGTAAGGTAGTTCATGATAAACTGCATATCAACAAGGTAGTTAACGATAAAGTGCGCTGAAGTAAAACAAATTAAAAAAAATAATTTTGTTGCAATTCCATCCCAGAGAATATAAAACAATAATGGTGTTGCAGTTGATACAACTGACAAATGTTGTGGTTTCTCCATGGCCATTCACAATGATATCCTTTATGCATTATTTCTCAGAGCTACTTCTCCCTCACACGATAAGTAGGGTGATTTGAATGAAAATGATTTCCCTTGACTAGCACAACAACTTCCACGATAGGAATCTGTTCAAGATCAAATAATTCGATATTTATGCCTTCAACATTGTTGGTGGCCTTCTAATCTAGAGAGTGATTCAATGCTGGAGAATATCCACAATCACATGCTACTTTGCACACACACAAAGTTCCACACTCCTGCATGCTCCAATTTTCCTCCCACAAGAAAAACACATTCACACAACACATTTCATACTCTGTGGATCCTTTTCACTCCTTCACTCACTACAACTCCACAGATTCTTACAGTTTGTTGTTCACATGCAAGATTCACAATCATCTTCCTCTTCAGTGAGATTTAAATGAAAAACTATGGACAAAGAGAAACAAGGATAGATTTCATCCCCTACTCACAAAAACAAACACACACTGCAAAAACTATTATGGCTACCCTCCCATATGGGAGTAAAGACAAAACGTGCTCTGATACCAATTTGTGAAACCAATTGGCACATAAAAAAATTACATTACATTATATTAATCACAGATATAAATACATCAATCATTGGTTGAATACATAAATTCTATCTTAACCACACAATCGCTTATTTGAGTAAATCTCTCAACCAAAAACTAAACTAGGAATCATCTAAATAACTCCCAAAGAATAGGAACAACCTCTTTTACTTAGAAACCAAGACACATAGGAATTATATTTTCCAAGTGTATGCATTTTTAACTTGGGGAAAGAAATTAATAGATGAATGGTCATTCTTCAATGGGGAATTTTATTAGGCTTTGGCCATTAGAAAATGCTTTAATAAGTTGATCCTAAAAAATTGACAAACAAAGCTCAAAAGAGGATCTAAAGGATTATCTATAGTGCTATTTAATAAGTTGAGGGGTTTTAGTAGATTTTTTCTGAATGGGCTATACTCTTTTAACTCTACAAGTTTATATGCTTGATTTTGGAAGGAGCGCTTCTGCTTGATCATGAATATTTTTCAATACCACCATTACTGATAAGATTATACTATCTTCCTTGATAGTTTTGGGACAAAAAAATTATAGAGGATATTGGGAATTCCCTCGAATCCTTTGTCATGTGTTTAGAAGAAACATCGAAAAGAAATTACACATCATATGCAATAATCTTTGTACATATCAACATATCATTGTTCTTCTTGGATAATATGTACATTGAATATCAAGAGAACATGTGGTACCAACTAATGGGTTACAAGCACATTCCATCCATTCAGATGGAGGAAATTTCACGAGCATGTACCTCTATTTTGAGTATTACTGCTTAATACATCCCAAAAAACTAGAAAACCAAACTAAAGAAGGAATTCTAAGGATTTGCAAAAGTCCCTTTCACGAAAAGAAAAGAAAATAAAAACCACAAGGAACATCAACAATGAGGGTAACATATATAAGAGGCATTTAGGATAGATAGGGAAACAAACCACATCCAGAAGAGAAAAAATCAATGCGAGCGATAATATAGAATCTAACAACAAGACAAGAACATCCCAACATGTAAAAAGAAGAGAAGCATTGTGAGAAATAGGAGCAATAAAGAGATGGAGTAGAAGCAACAATTCATGTTGGAATTAGAGGAGCTAGAAGTTACATGCATGGAAAAGATGCATATCCAATCATTAGCAACATCATGAGAAGACTAGGAGCCACTTCAACTCTCAGAGAAAGAAGTGGGGACGATCTCAAGGCCTTTTAGGTGAGCGCAAAAGAAAAAAAAATGTCTAACAAAAATATAGGATCAATTATCTTTCTTATGGTTTTGGCCTTATAAAATTAGCACTAAAGAGAACATAAGAACTAGTAAAGAGGAGAATAATTGATCTTATGGCTCATTCCCACCAACTCTTTTCTTCACCCCCATTATGAAGATCATATATTATAATGCAAGTTGTCTAATTGGTAAATCCAAACATATACTTTTAGGGGAAAAAATAGATAACATAATCTAGGTATACTCATACTACAAGAAACTATATTTGGAGGGAACCAAATTACAAAAATAAGGCAGACACAATGGAAAGGCTTCCAATGTATAGACTTGGATGTTAGGGGAGCATCATTTGGACTAGAAATAGAGTGGAGTAAAAGAAACAATGGCCTCTCAAATTTTGTAGCATATGCAATGTCCATCTCAACCAAGTTTCAAAAGAATGGCTTAACAATCCTACGAGATAAATTAACATTATTTAATACCATAAAGAATATTTATTGTGAATTAAAACTAGAAAATTAGATTCGAGGAGGAGACTTTAATATATTAAATCCTTGTAGGAGAAAAATGGGGTATTCATAGACTATAAGAAGAATTACATCTATTCTAAGAAGTGATAGAAGATTTAACGTTGGTTGACATAAAAACCTCCAATGGAAATTATACTTGTGATAATTAAATAACATGTATTCTGTAAATTTCCTTGACATTTCACAGATTTCCCTTCTAAAACATGAAGATTGAGGCAACATTCTTCCTAAGCTATGGATCATATCATTAGCCAATAAGCTTATGGATAGACTAGCATGGAGGACAATCATATAAACCTTTCAAATTTGAGTATTTATAGTTGAAACACCTCACCTTCTTTGTCAATAAAAAAAAAGAAGGTGAAGGAATCCTTTAACATCAATGGCATAATTATGCACATTTTCTACCTAAGACTAAAATATATTGAGTAATAGTCAAAGTTGTGAAATGAATAAAAACTTCAAAATATTTTGAGGCCCAACTCAACTAAACTAAGAGATGGTCAAAATTCAACAATCGATTATGAAAGAAGAAAAATAGAGAGTCTATGTAAAAGAGAAATGGAGTTAAGAACCTAGATAGAGGAAAATTATCCACTGAGGAGATCTTATGGAAAGAAAAATTGAGAGTGAGATGGTTGCAAGAATGGGAAAAGGCACAAAATTCCCTCACATGTCAATGATACAATATATGAAGAAAAATACCATTATAGTAATCAAATATTTGCAAGGGAACAATTTACAAAATCATAGTGACATGGAAAGAGAATTCATTTCCTTTTACCATCATCTATTAGTAGAGTGAACCCCAGATTGATGAAAATCTATTTTGAAATTACCAATCACATCTCAACCCTCATAACTCCATAACAAAATGATTTTATTATTAGAAGAATATAAAAAATTGAAGTGGAGCAAGTAGTTATGGGATGAGAAAATGGAAATCCCCTATATTCCTGTTAGAAAATCAGAAAGGTAGAAAGATTTTCCCTTATTGATAATCACTTGTGATTTTTTTGAATTATTATTATCTTTCTTTTTTCTTCTTTTTTATTACTTCATCAAGAAGTTACCAAAGAAAAGAACACAAAGGTCAAGGACCCCAAATGTAGGCGCACAACCAAGTAAAAAACTTTATACAAGGGAAAACATAGTCAAGAACTATTCCTTTAGTAATTCAAATGAGATAGACCAAGATTTCAGACAAACAAACCTTCCTTCTTCACCAATTAAACCTTCCAATAAGATATTGCAACCTTCATCTTGTCTAATAGCTACAACCCAACATCAATGCAGAAATTTCATCCCTAACTTCAGTAGCAGCTTCAAAATTTTAGCCTTCTGAGCAACTATAGAATTTCGACCCTTCCAATAGCTTCACAACTTCACACGTGTGGGAAAAATATAGAGAATTTCCACTTCTTATTCTTGCAAGGGACCTCCTTCTCCTTCGTTATTACTCTTCTTCTTCTTCTTCCTTGAAATTCAAATTTTTTCTAGCCCCAAATGTTTCAAATCAAACTTGTTGTGAGTGAGTGACAAATGAGGTCAAGTGTTTTCCTTTATATAGTGATTTGACTGCCGAGTTTATGTTGACTTGTCTAATTTGAGGCCGGTTTGGTGGAGGAGGCCTAGAAGACCTAATTTACATGAAAGAAAATTATTTCTTGACAAATAAATCCTAAGAAGGTTTCTTTACATTATGAAATGGACAAGGACACTTGAGATAAACCCTAGAATATTATAAAAAAGGCTTTGACCTATAAACAATTTACCCAAGCATGAAACCTATGCTTTAATAAGTCAATTTATTTAATAATAAAAATTCTTTTTATTTCTTTTGATAAATACATTTCGTTATGAGTCAAGTACAATTATGAAGACGAACACCAGTCACATTCTTCAACACTCCCTCTTAACTAGGGAGGTATTCATCATTACCTATATCTATAAAGGTACATGCAAGGTCTCCAAAATCAAGTACGAAGAGTTCTAGCACATTGAGTGGTGCGAACTAGATACTTGACCAGAGTAATCTATCCAGGTGGGACTAAGATGGACTCAAGCTTTCATCCAGTCTAGGTACCATTAGGATTAGTTGTTAGCTATCAACCCAGGGATCTAGGTGGGTATCCAAGGTTAGATCTCAATGACCAATGCCACCCTCCCTCTTAAGGATTTAGAAATCAACACCTAGGTCGACCAAATGTCCTCCCAAGCATATGCCATTAGATGTTGCAACTCTCCCTATCAAACTAGTTATATCCATTTATCCAAGCATGATTCCACAATGTTCAACCTTTTTATGGAGATATTTACCTGTATAAACAAAAAATCGAATCAACAATAAACTTTCAAATATACATAAAAGTAAACACAAACCTTCAGGGTCCTTAATCATCATAATTCCACTTATATCAAGTTATCCATATGCAACTAGTTGGAATATTTTCTTCTTTAATCACTTTAGCAACATCAAGACATGCTCAATACATTGTAGTAATTTCATTTATTCTATGATTTATTCTCCAAGGTATCCATCATGACTATCATAATATTCCCCCCCTCTCAAATTAAGGAGATCGACTACTTCCTTTTTCTATAACTTAGGAGAGTGTTTCATGGCTCCATTCCTTCTTACGGTATCAAGTCCATCTTGATCATCATCCTTATAGATTTATTCATCATGCTCATGCAGACATCTTCATTATCTTGAAGATTGTGTACCTATGAAACTTTAATAACAAGTACAACCAAATACATATATAAAAGCATGAAGTTAACTATATCAAAGTTATGTCCATATAATGGAAGCATTAAAAAAATCAAAGACTTTAGACTCGTATACCTATAGTTAAGATCATAATAAGCAGGATACACATACCTTTCATTAAGGTTATGTCATAAACCCTAAACCACATTATTAAAAATTAAAGAAACTGAATTAAGATATTAGTCTAATTATATCTAGGGCCTCAATATTACATTTACAGATATATGAAAGACTCTACTAAACCTTAGATTTCATTTTTGAGACACAAATACTTAGTTATCATCTATTCAATCAAATAACAATCCTACTATACATCTAACATTTAATATTTTACAGGTCAAACTTCTACTAGGGTTATTTACAAACCCTATATTTTTATCATCAAAATTAAATCATATCAAAAATTAAAAATAACATTATCATATCAGTATTTACTAGGGTTTTACAAACTCTATATTTTACAAACAAACTAAAAAAAAACTACGTTAGCATACTATATATATATATATATATATATACATATATATTATATATTATATATATATATATTATTCATATATATAGGATTTCTGCATAGCATATCACTACAATATCTATGGGGTAAATAAACATCAATACATTAAAGGTAGATATATAACAATTTTGACCAGACTAGGGTTTAGATCAGACAGACGAATATACACCTATGGTTTCATTCCTAGGATCTTCTTATAGACATTACATGGTTTTACTTGTAAACCGTAATTCACCAACCCTAAATATATATGGTTTCAATACAACAAATCATAAATAACTAAGGTTTCCATCATAACAATACTAAAATCTAAACATTAACAAAATAGGAATTCTAGATTTGATCAACAAGCATAAGTGGACTAGGGTTTCATAAATATAGATGTACCCTTACCTTAGGCTGTTATACTGAAACTTTTTAGGGTTCCACAAGACTGATAATATAATGAGGGTAGATTTAATGCAATGATTAATCACACTAACAAGAATATTTTATGATTCAAAGCCTTAGACATAATGATGTTAGTAATGTGGAGAAAAACTTTAAAAGAAAAATGATCGTACCTTTTACATGAATAGAAATTTATGGAAAAACTTATAGTATAAGACATATCTTGAGTTGTTTCTTAACAAAGCTTGTAGGGCATGACACCTTGAAGGTATTTATTAGTATAAAAACTTCTTCCATGCTTCAAGTTTGTTCATCAAACTCTTATTCATATGTTTTGTGTATTCTGCAGGTTTTCTTAGCCAACGAAAATATAATGAAAAGGTTATTAGCATTAAATACAAACACATCTTGATAAGAGAGGGAAACCAAACATAAAAGATAAGACAAGGAGTAAGATACTTATCTTTGGTAAAATGGTGAGGGATCCCTCTTAATCTAATCTTGAGGGACAGTGACTATTTTATCAAAATGAAAAATGCTCTAATAAGACATGTTAGACCTATAAATGCTAGAAATCAAAACATAAAGGAAAATAAATGAAAACATAAATAAAAGACTAATAGGGCTATGTGAGAGAGACAGGACTTAGCAATATAAATATTTGACTTCTTATTCTTTGGTATTGTTCTTCTCAAGTGGATCTTTATCAACAATATTTGCATGTTCGTTCACTCTCTTCTTATTTCTTGGATTCTCTGGACAATGGCTTTTGTAGTGACCCATCTTGTGAAAGTTGTAACATTCAATCTTGGATAGGTCCACTTTATTCATTAGTTATTTGAAATTATTTAAGGTTCACTTCTTCTTGTGATTAGAATAATAAGTATTCGAGGTGTTTTCTTCTTCCTCCTTGTTTTTTACTAATGATATTCTTGCTTCTTCTTTACTACAAACATCCCACATTTGTTCGAATGTTGGAGTATCCTTCCAACTGTTAAGTCTTGATGCAGAGGCACTCCAAGATCTTGGTAATCCTAGAAGGGAATTAATTACAAGCTCCTTTTATGGGAAAACTTCATCTATTGCTTGGAGTTCATCTCTAATTCTAGATATCCATATAAAATATGATTAAAAAATATCATCATTTTTCATCTTTACTATTTTTAGTTCATTCTTGAGGCTTATTTGACCAATATTGATCGTGAATAACTTGGAGAGAGCCTCATACATTTCTTGATGAGAATTTATGTTGGATATGAATGGAATTAGGTTATTCTAAAATCCATCCACTATAAGGTTCATAGCCAAGACTTTGATTTCTTTAAACTTTCATTTTTCTGCTTCACTTGATTCATCTCTAGGCTTCTTGATTTTTCCTTGAATGAGATCCAAAACTTTTTTATTCTTGAGAATGAGGTTTATTTCCTTTTTCCAAGCCTTGTAGTTGGAGGCCCCTTCTAATTTTTTCTCCCTTCATTGAGATTGACATAGTTCATGTAGATAGTATGATTTTCACTATATATGATCCCCTTGAACATTCCTTGATATCTTTTTCCTCAATAGATATTTAACCTGCCTTTTTCTTCCTTCCTCACCATAGCTCTAATACCATGTTAGAAAATCAGAAAATCAGAAATATTTTCCCTTATTTATAATTACTTGTGATTTATTTTAATTCTTATTATCTTTCTTATGTTCTTATTTTATTCTAGTTCATCAAGAAATTACCAAAACTGAAACATGAAGATCAAGGACACTAGATGTAGGCGCACATCTAGGGAGAAACCCCTATATAGGGAAAACACCTTCCTCCTCAACCAATTCACCCTTTCAATGAGATATTGTAGCCTTCAATAGTCTATTCTTATCCAATGACTACAACCCAAAATATACCTAGAAATTTTGGCCTCGCTTACACCAACAACTTCAAAATTTCAGCCTTCCCCACAACTATAGAATTTTTTCCCTTCAACAACTTCACTACTTCACACATGTGGGGAAACAAGAGAGAATTTCCACTTCTTATTATTGTGAGAGACCTCCTTCTCCTTCACTATTCTTCTTCTTCTTCTTCCTTGAAATTCACACTTTTTTTGACCCCAAAAGTTGCAGATCGAACTTGTTGTGAGTGAGTACCAAATTAGGTCAAGTTTCTACCTTTATGTAGTTATTTTTCTACCCAGTTTAGGCCGACTTGTCTAGTTTGAGGCTGACTTGGTGGAGGAGGCTAAAAGACCTAATTTGCATGAAAATAAATTGCTTTCTTGACATAAAAATCCGAGTAAGGGATATTTAAATTATGACATGTCCAAGAACACTTAACATAAGCCCTAGAATTCTACAATGGAGGATTTGACCTATAAACGATTGACCCAAGAATGAAAACCCATTACTTTAATAAGTCAATTTATTTAATAATAAAATTTATTTTTCTTCCTTTTGATAAATACTTTTCATTATGACTCAAGTACAATTATGAAGGCCGAAACTAGTTATATTCTTCAACAATTCCAAGTATGATGGCCAACTCTAGAAGAAGATATTTAGGTGCTAGTGGAAAAATATAGAAGAGCCACCTCAATTTACTCATCCTTGGATGCTACCTCAATGGATCTAGTTCCAATATTAGACAAGAAAAATGTGTCCCTTTCATATTTCAATATCTCTATCACCTCCTTGTTGGCTTTTTATTTTGAAATAAATGGATTCATTTGATTTTAACTCTCGTCTCCAAAGCATTTTTTACAGTCCTCTTAAACATTTCTCCTTATCAAACCTTCACCCCATCTAGAGGAATTAGATAGGTAAATCCTCTCTTCCCTTTCATTTCCCTCCTAATGGTAGAAGGTGTAAGCTATTCATTAAAGGAGATGGTCCAAAAAGTGAATATAAAATTACTTCACCCTTTCAATTTAGATTTTATCAGTAGCCATAAAAAATTCTAGATGGCACCTTATTATCCATCTACCCTTGAACTAGATAAGCTAAAAAGTTGAAAAATCTTTTATATCATCTCAAATTGGCTTCAAGTATGGAAACCAACCTTAAAAAATCTCATGTTTTCTTATTTAATATGCCACTAGATGCAGAAGATCACATCCCTATAATCTTGGCAGTTTAATGGAATTCCCATATATTTGGGAATTTCCCTATTAGAAAAATGGGTAATATAATCAACATGAGATGAGCTTATAAGAAATACTGAAAATAATCTTTCAAGTTGGTCCTTTATATCCCTGAGGATTGGTAGATGGTTAATCATTCTAAAATTGATGTGTTAATATTTACGAATATATTTATTTTCAACATTGACAACACTAAAGATTATTATCAAAAAAATAAGAAATGTTCAACAATGTTTCATAAGGGTGGGAACCAAATTGGAAATAAAATGGGCTGTAATAGTGTGGCACAAAATTTTCCAACCCAAATTGAATGTGGGGATGGATCTAAGAGATCCAAACATTTTGAGTGGTTGTGAAACACGCAGCTCCTGAAGACCATATTAGGGTTATGGGGTGTAAAAAGAATCAACCCTCATGGTATATTATCATGATGGGTCTATAAAAAGTCCAATTTATTCTGTTACCTCACATCACAAGTTTGATATCACTTTCATCTTCTACTCACTAAGAGCTTTCAAATGATATAACGTTTATCCCAATCCATGATACCAACATAAATTTAAGTACATTTTTACATTTTCCCCTATTATAAGGAAAAAATCATAATTAGCACACATATATGTGGTTAACACGTGGATTAGTTGGCCACATTGCACCTCCACATTGGTCCATGTGTTCCAACCTACATGGAATATGGGTCCTCACCATATCAACAAATTTTAAAACTTGCAAAGTTAAAACCTCCTAAAGCTCCAATAATTGATATGGTTCATATCCAATATACAAAAAATATATGGATATTTTAGCTTCCTATATTCTCATGCCCCACTGATCCATCAAGAGACTAAGGACCCACACAACACGCCACCTAATCCTTCCACCAAACCATCACAACTTGTCATGCAATGTTAGATGGCATGTCTACCACATGGCTCATCTGACATGTGCATGTTGAGATATCAGAATATCAAAGTTTTCTATAATGACTTCCTCCCAAGAGTCCCAATATGCTAATATATCAATATGCCAATATGCCAATATTCCAACTTGATATCCACATCATGCACATTGTGGCCAATCCTCACCTTACATGTGGGATATCTTGAAATGTATCTTAACATGTGGCACCGCTATTATAGACCATGTGTTACTCACCAATCCATTGAAAGGTAAGCTGAAATATATGGTTCTAGATGACCTAGGTCTTCCATATGGCATTTTTACATCATCACCGACAACATCATACTAACATTACCCTCCAAGCCCTTTGAGGTTCTAATATTTCAAACATGTTTATTAATGGCTCCAATAGATAGATCTAGGGTGATTAATTAATATAATGTCACTCTTGGATGGCATAATGGTATCACATGAGATAATCCATTCTCATAACAAGGCACAAAATTTAGGCATGATCATCAAGTTGGATCTTTCAAAATCTATTAGGAAACCAACTCACAAAAAGATAGAAAAGATAGATGAACACCTTAGAATTCAACCTCTTCAAGGGGGAAACCTCCTTTACATTACACAAATGAACAATTCTTCGATGATACAAATGACTAAACCTCCCTTCTATATATAGGAGTCTAAGGGGTCACAATATAATAAAGCCGACATAACAATAATAACATAAGGGCACAAAAATAACAATAGTGGGTTTCTTTGGGGCATACTAATAACAATATGGGGATAATAGGGGCACAATAATAACAATAAGGGATACAATGAAAATAGTGATGGGGGAGCCACTAGTATTATAGGGGCCTAACATGCCCCTCTCCTTCCAAAAAGTGTTGTCCTCAATGCTTGATTAGTTCTGGATGCTTCTGTATAAAATTCTCATCCTCCCATGTGGAATCTTTAGCGGATAAGTTCTTCCACTTGATGAGATACTCCGAAATTGATCGATTTTGTAGCTGTCGAGTTCTTGTTTCTGT
>APFE030342503.1:33813-53436 GCA_000404065.3 Pinus taeda
TTTGGTGATAATTTATTATCCTTATTAGCTTGCTTGAGGGACATTTGTTTATATGGTTGTAGCTGTAGGAATACCCAGTCACCTACATCAAAACTTCTTTCGCTACAATGTTGATCTGCTTATTGTTTCATTCTATTCTGCACCAACGTGAGGTTATGTTTTAAGAGTTGGAGAACTTGTTTTTTATGCTCGATGTGATGTTCCACTGCTTGAACCTTATAATTTTCTCTTAAATATGATGTGATGAATGGTGGATGATATCCATAAAGTGCCATAAATGAGGTCATTTTTGATGCAAAATGGAAGGAAGTGTTATACCACCATTCAACCATAGGCAACCATTTGACCCATTGTGTCTATTTATCAGATACAAAACAACTAAGATATTCTTCCAAACATTTGTTTACTATCTCAGTTTGCCCATCAGATTGAGGATGATAAGATGAGCTATGAGCTAACTGAGCACGAAGACAAGAAAATAATTTTGTCCAAAAATTTCCAATGAAAATGGGATCTCTGTCGCTTACAATAATCTTTGGGTTTCCATGTAGCTTTTGAATTTTTTCCATAAATGCAGTATAAATTGTACTGGCTTTAAATGGATGTGATGATGCACAAAAGTGTGCATACTTGGTAAGTTTGTCAACTACCACCATGATGACACTCTTTCCTTCGAACTAGGAAAAACTGTGATAAAATCCATTGAAACCTCCTCCCAATGTTGGCTTGGAATGGATAAAGGTTGTAATAGACCTAGGGTCTTAATTGTTTCAACTTTATTTTGTTGGAAAACCAAACATTCCACCACAAACTTTTGAATATCCGATTTAAGGCCATCCCAGAAAATTCCTTCTTAACCCTGTGGTAAGTTTTTAAAAATCCTGACTGCCCTTCAAAGGGAGAAGTGTGCAATTCCATAAGAATCTTTTGTTTGAGTTGGGAATTCTTACATAGGTATAAGTGATGTTTGTACCATAATGAATCATTTTTCCAGCTAAATGTATCAGATGTATTGGGATCTTGTTGTAACTTTCGAATGAGTGCCCACACTTCTTCTTCATTCTTCCATTCCTCCCTTGCTTCATTTATCCAATCCGGTTGGATAATAGAAATGGCGTGCAATAATGCTTCCACATTCTCATCCTTTCTCGAGAGTGCATCTGCCACAACATTTTGCCTCCCTTTTTTATAGATGATTTCAAAGTCATAACCCAACAACTTTGTCACCCATTTTTGTTGCTCTTCAAAGCATAATCTTTGTTGTAAAAAGTATTTAAGACTATTATGATCTATTTTTACCTTGAAATGTCTTCCCATTAGGTAGGGTCTCCATTTCTTAAGTGAATGTAGTATTTCCAACATTTCCTTCTCATAAATAGCTTTTTGTAAATACTTTCCCTTGATTTGACGACTTTTGAAAGCAATGAGTCTTTCATCTTGCATTAAAGCAACACCAATTCCATTTCCTGAAGCATCACATTCCACAATAAAGGCTTTTGTGAATTCTAGCATAGCTAAGATCGATGCTTGGCACATTTCCTCTTTAACATGTTCGAAGGCCTTTGTTGCTTCTAGAGTCCATGAAAATGCATCTTTCTTCAATAATGTTCTTAGAGGTGTTGCTATCCTCCCATAATTCTTAACTAACTTGTGATAATACCCTGTTAACCCGAGAAATCCTCACAGATGCTTTATGGATGTGGGGATTTTTCATTCCTTAATGGCTTTAATTTTGCAAGGGTCTACCTTAACACCTTCATGAGATATAATCTGATACAGATATTCCACCTCTTGTACTGCAAAGAAACATCTCGATCTTTTTGCATATAATTGTTTCTCCTCCAATAGTTTGAGCACCATGTCTACATGTTCAACATGATCCTTCCAAGACTTGCTGTAGATTAGTATATCATCAAAAAATAATAACACAAATTTTGTAAGGAAGGGTTTGAAAATGGAATTCACAAAACCTTGAAATGTAGAAGGTGCATTGGTAAGGCCAAAAGGCATGAGGAAAAATTCATAATGACCCTCATGAGTTATAAATGTTGTTTTCAGAATGTCTTCAGTCTTCATTCTAATTTGATGATATCCTGAATGAAGATCCAACTTGTTGAAGTAAATTGATCCATGCAATTTATCCAATAATTCATCAATGATAGGAATGAGAAATTTATCCTTAATAGTGAGTTTGTTGAGCTCCCTATAATCCGGACACATGCACCATGATCCATCCTTCTTGTGCACCAATACTGCTGGAGCAGAGAAAGAACTTTGACTAGGTTGAATTATACTAGCCTCTAGCATTTCTACAACCATACATTCAATTTCACTCTTTTGGGCATATGGATATCTGTACAGCTTGATGTTTGGAGGAACACTTCCTGGAATCAAATGAATAGCATGATTATGATCATGAATAGGTGGGAGACCTATGGGAGTCTCAAATACCTTGGAATGATTGTCCAAGGCTTTCTGGAGATCTGGAGAAATAGATGATTTTGATGTGGGAACCTCTAGCGAACATAATTGTGCAATTACACCTCGTTGTTCCTTCTTTAGAAGCTTTGTCATACTGTTGGAGCTTATTATCTTTCCCGACTTCCCTGCAATACCCCTTAATTCAACTTCCTTCCCTTCCGCACAAAATTTCATGAAAAGTTATTGAAAATTAAAAGCTAGTGTACCCCTAGATTGTAGCCATTGGACTCCTAGTACAACAACAGCACCACCCATTGGAAAGGAAAGCATTGGGCTATTCAATACATATTCTCCCATTGATAGCTTGATATTATGGCACTTTCCAGAGTAGTTTATGGTTACTCCACTTGCAACCATCACTTGACACTCTGGTGTTGGATATAGGAAGCAATTCAATTCCTTTTCTATCTTACAATGAATAAAATTATGGGTACTTCTCGAATCAATCAATGCTATTACCTTTTTCTTCTTTACATATCCTTCTATCTTGATAGTTAGAGGAGTAGTAATTCCAGCCAATGCATTACAAGATATGGTTGAATTAATTTATTCTTTATCTAGGGTTTGTTCCTAGAGTATATCCTCTTCTTTTGCATTTATTATTCCTTTTCTTCCTCCTCTTCACAATCTATATATAATAATTTCTTCTCAGCACACTTATGACCTTTAGTGTATTTTCTATCACAACTGTAACAAAGCCCTTTTGCTCTTTTTTCTTCCAATTGTTGTGGTGTCAACCTTATAGGTTGTGGAAGGCTAGGGGAAACAACACTTCCATCTTTATAGTTGTGAGTGGTAGGCTTCCTAGTTGCCATAATTTTGCTTTCCATTTTTCTTGCTAACATGAATGCCTTCTCCAATGCATCAGGTTCCTAAAGGTGAACCTCATGTTGGATATTATCCTTTAAAGTCCCTATGAACACATCAATCCTATGCTCCTCTAGAATGTCTTTTATCCTTATTTTCAATTTTGGAAGTCCTCAATGTTCTCAATCATTAAACCCTTTTGTTTGAGATTTATCAATTGGCTAAAAAAGGTATTGCTTTTTGTATCCTCATAATGTGCTATCATTTCTTCCGTAAAAATTGCCCAAGTGACAATTTGTTTACGAGAGCAAAGCCATAGATACCATACAAACTGATTTGGTTCCAAATACAAAGTTGCAATATGTACCTTTTGTGTGTTTTGCACATTATGGAGATCGGAAAATTGCTCCATCTGTAGTATCCATGTTCCGGGATCCTTGCATCAAACTTCCTCATATCGATTTTTGGAACATGGTGGATCTTCAATCCAACATTAGTGTCTATGAAATCATGATTAACATTTCTTTTGTTCTTATCATTAGTTTCCTTTACTACCCTTTCACCATTAATGACCATTTCTTGTAGCAACTTATTCAAATTTATCTTCAATTCTTCAATTTAATCATCCATGCCATTCATCTTAGCGTCCATGCCATCCATCTTAGCTTCCATGCCATCCATATTAACTCACATACCATTCATACTAGCTTTCACACCATCCATATTAACTTGCATACCATTCATATTAGCTTCCATGCCATTCATCTTGGCTTGATTTACCTTTAGTGAGAGTGAAATTTGTTGTACTTGGTCTTGTAATTTTGATATATCATGTTTCATTTCTTCCTCTTATTCACGAGTCATGTTAGAGCTTTCAGGTTGCTTACAAGGTGTTTCCATTTTCTTTCCTCGGGGCATTAATTAATGCTAATAATTCTTCACTCGTCCCTTTGAATTCCTTCAAACTAATTTTTGAAACCAATCTTATGTAAAAAAATTAAAAAACTATAGACCTGTTTTTTTCACTTTGTGAGAGCTCGATATTGAATTTGTTGTATCTCTACAGCTGCGAATATTTAATATCTAAAATCACATCCTATGGTAGACCTTTAAGTCCTCTTTCTAACCCCGCAAGTCTGATAAAGATTGGATTCTCCAAGGAAGAGTTATGCCAAATCTCCCACGGTGACCTGATTATAGACTAGTTACATAGAGAAAATGTGTACGACGTGCCACATGTCACTGTTTCAACCTTAGTACCTGAAAATGATACATAGAAAATTACAGGCCATCCTATTTTTGAAACTTCTTATGAAATTTCAATATGATGCTCAAAACAAAAGGTATGACGACTTTCCCCCGATCACCTATTTGGAATGTAATTTGGGAGTCTGCAAAAACCCTAACTTCCTCAGGTCATATCTCCAAAATATAGAGACAAAAGCTATGAAAGTTGGACCCAATGTTCAGAACGATCTCGACTCAAATGGGTTTTTTCTGTAGCTTCTACAATGTCATAGAAAAAAGTTATAACAAAAATGTCATGATGGCCTGTTTGGAGCAGCGAAACCATAAAATCCAAAACTCTAATACCAAATGTTAGGAAACCAGCTCACAAAAAGATAGAAAGGATAGATGAATGCCTTAGAATTTAGCGTCTTCTAGGGGGAAACATCCTTTACATTACACAAATGAACAATTCTTGGATGATACAAATGACTAAACCTCCCTTTTATATATAGGAGTGTAAGGGGTCACAATATAATCAAGCTGATATAACAATAATAACATAAGGCCACAAAAATAACAATAGTGGGTTTCTTTGGGGCATACTAATAAAAATATGGGGACAATAGGGGCACAATAATAACAATAATGGATATAATGACAATAGCAATGGGGGAGTCACTAGTATTATAGGGGCTTAACAATATCCTTTGATAAATTAAGTTTTCCCTATCGTCACAAAGTCCATCTTACTTTTTCCATTTCTTCCTCTTATACTTCCTAAAACCAATCCCTTACATCCTTCACCTTCTCCTCTATCGTTTCTAATGGATAACCCTCTTCAATAATCATTCTCTTCTAAGGAATCAAATAGGGAGATACTTTTTCACCCTTCCTCTTCACTTTTATAGATGAAGGTCTAGGAAGGATTAATAAAGCAACAATATTAAAGTGAAAAATAAAACACCTAATGTTTTTTAGAGATGTTGGCCATACTTCTTAAAAAAAATTGTAGATGAAATGATGCGAATGGGAAGCCCCACAGTCAAAGAATCCATAGTATTTCACAATGTGCTAAAATATTTCATGGCTAAATGGAGTACTGAGATCAATCTCCTCAAATTGGAAATATTTTTCATGAATATCCCACTAGCTATAAAATGTCAACATAACTAGACTCGTGGGATTGAAGATGTGCTCACTTCCTTATAAAAATTTGGCTTCCCCTCTTAACTCAAAATATCTCAAGGAAATGTCTTTGAATTATATCATTTAGAAGATTACTAATAGACTTGATAGTTGGACATTTGTTTCCTTGAAAATAGGTTGGATACTACTTCTCAAACTGATCCTCTAAGAACTCCAAATCTAAATATTGTCACAACTATCTTCTCTTAAATGTATTCTATGTCATATATTGTCTCTCCAAGAATGGTTTTTGTCGGGAGGATCCTTGAGGAAAAAAAATTGGCATTAGTCTCTTATGAAAAACTTTACCATTCTCTTGGCCATCTCCATATTAGAAACCTAATTATCACCCACTCCTCCCCTTGCAAAATTCAAAATCAACTACAGCCCCCATGAAAATGAAATTGTTTTTAGATATATACTCCCCACCTTTTTCAGTCCACCTCGTTAAATTTTCTCAAGCCTGCCCCACTTATATCTCTCACCTACCCCATTATGACCTAGTTAATGCCATGACTATTCATGTCATTCACCGACCAATTAATAAATGCATAATAAAATAATATAATCTTAAAGGTTCGTTCAAATAAATGGATTCATATGAATCCTAATTAATTTAAATATTAATATTTTCACAACAAGATATAAATCATTAATCAATTATTAATCATGGTCAAGGGCTAATCATTTAACTGACCACAAATCAAGCTTAATGGATAATAATAGTGTTATATTAATTAGTGTTTAATCGAACTTAAGGCTTAGTTAGTGAGTTACATTATGATTCATCTATCATAGTAGTATATGGAATACTAGTGTATTGATGTGAGTTGTGGGTATTTAGTGAGGGTACATATACCTTTCATGATACTAATAACACCAATAAATATGTATAACAGTAATCAATCTCATAGAAAATAGATCAATAAAATAGACTAGCTAATAGTATTTGGGAGTGAGAATTACACACATCTATTCTTTAGAAATCTTCAGCCCGAAGCTCGAGTTAAGAGGATACAACAGCTAAGGAGTAAAATTACAATAAGAAATAATCAAGTTGGGAGAAATATGGAGTAACCGAAACTAAAAAATAAAACATGAAGAAATAACCTCCCATTTAAAGTTAATTATAACATATATCTAGCCATCATCCCTAACCTTGTTCTTCTCCTATCCTATATTTCCTCTATTCCGATATGTTATGGCATCGACTATACCTATATAACCATTCATTGAACAAAAGTGATAGAAGCATCGATTATAATACCCTAACTTCTCTAGTATGAAATTGTTAGTTTTCACCATAGATCTATGGGATCATGTCGATCACCAACCTCCCAAAACTCCACATTTAGAGGTTATAAGGTGGGAAATTCCTCCATTGCTCCCAAATAACTAGGTTTAACACCTTAACATGGATTACAATATGACACTAGTTATGGATCCTTATCCTCAAATTATTCAGTTAAGAAGTTATGTTAACTATAAATATGCACATTACCCAATGTCAGAATAGTGCATATCAATTAATAAAAAATATAATAGAAAAACTTACATAATACCATTTCTCATTCAATTTACTAACTTCTTCCAATTACTTACATGGATATCTAGCTATCACATAACCCCCTTTCCATCCTACAATTTGGCTCATATCCAAGGTTATGCATAACAATAACACATATAAACATGTGATCCTAATGACCATATTATCAAACATAATATCCACGTACCAAATATCTAAATTATCATGAACATGATGGAATATAATCATTACATTAGTTATTTTAAATCCAAAAATAAACATAATACATCAAGTGTTTTATATAAATAAGTGCATCTATCAAATTTGAAATGCAACAATATTAGAAAGAGTTCATAAATAATACAACATGAACATACAAATAGGGCGTCAGAATAAGTAGTTGTATAGGTAAAAATAGGGAATCATTTGTGGAGAAAAATTGAGGGGCAGCATCAGGGAAATTTTTTTGCACCATCCTAGGTAGCATACCCTAGTCTATAGTTATCACATTGTACCTTGACCTAGTCCACTAAGCAACATCTGAGATTTTAATCTCTATGGTCCAATATGCATAATAGTTCGACAATAATTACTCTAATGTCTAATACCTAGAGTTCCCTCAAATTGAGTTGATAAAATTCATCAAAGTCATAATCATAGAGAAAATATACGAAAAACATTATGACTTTTATGCGAGTGGGATGGATGTATAAGATGATAAGGAATGATTCAATTTTTTTAATCCTAAGAGGTAATATAAATCAATATGACAACCTCATCTCTTTTCCAAACCAAATGGTACTATTTTTGGGTCATATTTGAAAAAAATGTTGGTTCTACACCTCATAACTATAGGTTTCAACCCCGTACAGAAATTACCTGCATACGAATTCTAAAACACATAAAATAAACAATGCGAGAGCATAACACATAAACACAAATACACAATGACTTTCCCCTAGATCCCAAAATGGGGACTAGCATATTGATTTTTCATTATATTCCTTTCAATGTTACAACACATATATATACATGCTAAAGCATCCAATACCATGGACCAAAAACCATCACACCCAAAACCATGTGCAAAAACCATGCACAAAACCATAGGTAGGTTCGCGCCACCTAATATAGGGTCCAAAAAAAATAAAAAAAAAATTGGGGCATTGCCCCGGACCCCATAGAGGGGGGCTACCCACCCCCCTCAAACCCCCTCGATAGGGGGGCTGCCGCCCCCCCTGTGACCCCCCCACTACGCAATTAGCGCAATGAAGGAGGGGATCCACCCCCCCTCTAGCCCCCTAGTTAACTAGGGAGGCTAGTCATGGAAAGAATATAACACAACCCAACATTCTCCCATTTGTTGTTTTCTTTCCACAGGGGGCCACAGGAGAGCTTAGTAATTTATCCAGCCCTGCAATGCCCATTGTTTCTCTACGCCAAGAGAACTTCTCAGAGCTCACAGATTTTGTCAATGCATCTGCAGTATTCTTCAAAGTGTCCACCTTTACTAGCAACACCTTTTTGTCTTCTATCATATCCCTCACAAAGTGATATTGAACATCAATGTGCTTTGTCTTTGAATGGTAAGCAGGGTCCTTTTCCAAGAAAATTGCACTTTGGTTATCATAGTCTATCCTTATAGCTCCCTGTACTAACCCCATACTTGAACACAATCTCTGCAACCAAACTACTTCCTTGCTTGCATGAGTGGCTGCCATGTATTTTTCCTCTATAGTTGATATTGCGACTACATATTGTTTCTTACTGATCCAACTGACTGCACCTCCAAATAGGTTAAACACATACCACTTGTAGATCTTCTATGATCCAGATCTCCAGCCTAGTCTGCATCAACAAATACACAGATATCCAAAACTCTGTCCAATCCTAGTCTTCCTTGGTAGCACAAACCATAATCACTAGTGCCATGCAAATACTTGAGAAATCGCTTCACTGTTGTCCAATGCCCCTTCCTTGCTTTTGACATAAACCTGCTCAATACTCCCATTGCATGTGCAATGTCTAGTCTAGGATAGACCATCGCATACATCAGGCTACCGAATGCACTTGCATATGGAACATGGGACATGTCATCTTCCTCTTCTTGTGCCTTGGGACATTGTTCAACAAATAACTTTACACCAACAAGAATAGGAACCTTCACCGGTTTACTCTCCTGCATATTAAATCTTTTTAGTATTGTCTCAACATACTTCCTCTGGTTTAACGAGAGCTTCCTCTTTGCCCGATCTCTTTTAATGTCCATGCCTAAAATATAGTTTGTAGCACCAAGATCTTTCATGTCAAATTTGGAGGACAATTGGGTCTTCAAATCCTAGATAATTTATTTATCATTTCCATCCAGGAACATATCGTCCACATACAAGACCAGATAAATAAAACGGTCACCAATTAATTTAAAATATGCACAATGATCTTATTTGTTTCAGGTGAAGCCAAGTCCCCATATAAATGTATCAAGTATCTGATGCCACATCCTTTGTGATTGTTTTAGCCCATACAAAGACTTCTTTAACTTTCATACCATTTATTTCTTACCCTTCACCGTAAAGCCTTCAAGTTGCTTCATGTAGATCTCCTCTTCCAGATCCCTGTGGAGAAATGTTTTCTTCACATCCATATGTTCTACCTCAAAATCAAAAGCAGCAACAATAGATAAAAGTAATCTAATAGAAGCTATCTTGGCAACAGTAGAAAAAATATCACCAAAAGAAATTCCTGGCACCTGGGAATAACCTTTTTCTACCAACCGAGCTTTGTAGTTCTCCACCTTTCCTTCTACATTTGTCTTTCTCTTGAACACCCATTTGCTTCCAATGGGTTTCCTTCCAGCCGGCAACTCGACCAGATCCCAAGCCTCATTTTTATGCAAAGATGCCATTTCATCAACCATGGCCTCTTTCCAGAGTTTTCCATCCTCTACATCTACTTCTTCCTTCACAGTTTTGGGATCATCATCAGTAATAAATAAAGAAAAATTTGAATAGAAAGTAGATGGACTATACCTTTTTGGTTGCCTTCTTTCTTGAACTGATCTTCTCACAACCGGAGTTTGTGGCTCTTCATCTTCCGATTCCTCTTCTGCTGTAGAGTCTGATTCTTCCTCCTTTAGCTCGAACTCTTTCTTCTCAGGTTCTTTTGATGGGACTTCATTTTTAATAACATTTTTCACCTCTATTAACACCACATTTCAGTTGTACACAACCTTCCTTGTTACTAGGTTCCAAAGATTATAACCGTTTAAACCATCCTTATACCCAATAAATATGCACTTTGTAGATTTACTATCCAACTTTGTTCTTTTCCCCTTTGGAACATGTACATATGCATCACATCCAAATTCCCTCTGATGTGAAAGAGAGGGTTTCTTACCAGTCCATACCTCTTGTGGAGTCTTATCCTCCAACGCTAATGAAGGTGATCTGTTGACCGGATAACATGTTGTCTCCACTGCCTCTACCTAGAATTCCTATCCTAACCCGGTGCCACTAAGCATGCTTCTTGCCCTTTCCATCAATGTCTTGTTCATTATTTCTGCAACTCCATTTTTTTCAAGTGTGTTTGGAGTAGTATTTTGTTGTGTTATACCACACTTCTTACAGAATTCTTCAAATTCCTTGCTACAAAACTCTCCACCGTTATCTGTCCTCAACACCTTTATCTTATTCTCTGTCTAGTTTTCCACCAGAGCCTTAAATTGTTTAAACCTGTCAAATACTTTAGATTTCTTCTTGAGGAAATATATCCATGTATTCCTTGAGAAGTCATCTATAAATGATATATAGTACACAAACGTACCCAGTGATGGAACCTTCACAGGTCTAAACACATCACTGTGCACAAGCTCTAATATATGTTTCTCCCTCTTACCACTAGAGGGGAAACTCACCTGATTCTGCTTCCCATACACACAATTTTCACAAAATCAAAATCCAGAGAACTATTAGTCATACCTTCTACCATACCATTACCATGAACTATCCGAAGGCCCTTCACTCCAATATGTTGAAGCCTTTGATGCCATAACATGGTCTTTTCTCCAGAGACCACTAGATTTTCTGCTCCACTTTCAGGAACCACAGAACTGTTGCACCCATCAATAACAGTGATACCTTGCAGCTTGTATAGAGTTCCAATCTGAGCTCCCCATATCAATACAAGTGCTCCTCGAACCATATTGCAGGTATCTTTCTCAAACACTATTTTTACACATGCATCATCCAGCTTGCATACATAAATCATACTTTTGGCCAATGTAGGAATATGAAGAACACCTGGAAGTGTTCTAACCCTTCCATGTTGCAACTTCAACTTTACTTTTCTGCGACCAACAATTCTAGTCTTCCTATCATCCCCTAAGAAGACGTCACCACCATCATATTTCTCATACTCGCAAAACCACTCTCGATGGGGAGTGAAGTGAAATGATGCACCTGAGTTAATCAACCATGCCTCATGATCTACATGTGTACTTGAAGAAGCCAAGAATACACCCCCACCTTCATTTGAGGTGGATTTTGCCTCTGCACAAGGAGAATCATCAAATCCACTTCTTTTTTAGGAGCTTTATATTTACAGTCTTCGTAGTGTGCTTCCTTTTCGCATTTCCAGCACACCTTTATAAGTTTTCCTGGATATTTATATCTCCTTCTAGATTTATATCTCCCACTCGATGAATTTTTTTGTTTTAGTTTTGGGACCGTTCTCGTACAGATAAGGCATCACCATTCTGGCTCTCCATCT
The DNA here is from genome assembly GCA_000404065.3 of Pinus taeda. Taxonomy (NCBI): domain Eukaryota; kingdom Viridiplantae; phylum Streptophyta; class Pinopsida; order Pinales; family Pinaceae; genus Pinus; species Pinus taeda. The sequence continues at coordinate 45,809 of APFE030342503.1, forward strand.
TTTTCTGTCTCATCTCCTCTGTCAACAAGGATGAGACTATTTCATCAAACTGAAATGTAGTTTCATTGCTACCTATTGCAATAACCAGACTATCCCATGAATCTGGTAGAGAACACAACAAACTAATGCACTTATCTTCATCTGAAATTTTAATATCAAAAGATAATAACTAACTTAACTGTTGGAAATAATACTGAGAGGGGGGGTGAATCACTATTATCAGATCAATAATTTAATTTTCCAAACATATTTGTATATGCTACTTCAACTAAGTGAAATAGCATGTATACGCAACTGTACTTGAGGCAACTAGCGTATATGCAAAGAACTTTTGATTTACCCAATTTATCATGCATTGAAATTTAACTAGTATATTAGAGATTTATTAGATAGTGGAGTAAAAGTAGAATAAAGCATCACACGTAAGCAATGCACATGAACACCAAGATATAAGGTGGAAACCCAATGTGGGTGAAAACCACCTACTGCTGTCATCTCTATCTTGTTTTAATAATAAGAAAATCTATTTACAATTTTGTACTGGTGCAGACTAATACTAGTACGCAAGTTTCTAACTGCAGAAGGTTACAACCTTGTCTCATTCTCCATCTTCTCCTGGAAGGGAGCTACAACCCCCTAACTCTTTTACCAGCCGATATTATTACTAGTACGTAGGCTGTGACCTACAGAAGGCTACAACCTTCTTTCTTCCTCCAAGGGCCATGTTTCATAAATTTTCAGACTGGATCCATCAACAACATCATAATTGTAATTCAATAATCACATTCATCTGCATCAACCAATTAATTTCTGAACCAACCACAACCGAATCAATCAATCACTTTGAAAACCTATCAATCTGATCATTCATAATGCTGTCACCAGAATATAGTAACCAAAACCCAAACCAAAGCCCAGGTCTCTGCAACAACAAACATAAACAACTGAAACATATTTTATAAGGTATACGCTACTTCCATCTGTTGAACCTGTATGTATATGCACTTTTTCCAAATCCAACCAGCGTATACATCTGCAAATATTAGTTCATAATTTTGCAGCTATTCTAGACTTCAGTTATACCCAAATCATAATATTTATAGAACAACACATGCATCAGTATTCAGATATATAATAAACATGATCGAACCATATAAAGATAATTCATTTCAATCCTGAATATCCTGATCCATCATTAGATCTTTTCCTCCATCAAGTGCTAAGGTTCATCCCTAGTTCAGATCAAGCACAACACCATAAGCCAATAACCTACATACTAGATCTCAAACTTCATCAGATAGTTGATACTTGCACACATGGCCTAATGATCTTCTCCTCCTTTTATAGTTTTAGGCCTTTCTCAATACCATGGACCAAAACCACTTAGGACCAATACCTTGGACCAAATACCTAGGGTCAATACCTCATACCAAATACCTTGGACCAATACCATGGGTCAAAATACCTTGGACCAAATACCATGGAACAAAAGCTTAGTTTTCCAACATATATGCACTTTTCTTTCTGTGAAAGTGTGTGTGTGCATATATGTGACTTGTATACAGTGAACCTGTGTGTATACGCAGCTTGGTTAAGGTGAACCTGCGTATACCTCTCTTTATTCATTCTGTGTAGTCTGATATGTAATTCTTTGTTGTTAGCCTGTTGTACTGTGATATTTCATCTGAGTGAGTTGCCATCAAGGACAACACCTGTATCATAATGCCAACAATCTCCCCCTTTGGACTTGATGGCAACAACAACACCAAGTCACTCTCCCCCTTTGACATCAAGGGAAAAGGGTCATGCTCCCCTTGAGTACATGTTGAATTCTCTGATATGCTGAAATGTACTGATTGAGTTCCCATGATTGAGTCCATGCTCCTCTTGAGCACAAGAAAAGTCTGCAAAAAGATTTTCTAAAAGAAACACATGACTCTATACATACATTGCCAATGACCTTCCTATCACCAATGACTCATACATCCATCTCCCAACCAAGTGGGGATATACTAATTGTTTATACATGGCAAAAACAAGAAATATTACATCATGCATCCCATGCATAGCGGGGTTACAAATTAGGTCTTTTCTCGACCTTTACATTAAATGATATACATGAAATTTATAATGAAGACAACCACTGTAAACAAGACCATGATAGCCATCAGAAACTATCATACACCATATATTATCTGCACCATCAGCAACATCAGGATCAACAACCTATATATTTCCATCATCAAAAGAGTCACCTGAATCAAAACAATTATATGAATCTGTACCAAGATCTTCTAAGATTCTAGCAATGCATTATTAGAAGCATATGCTCGCCCTGAACCTATGCTAGATGTTCACTATCAGATATGATTATTACATATATCAGTAAGAAATATCAAGGCATCATCATCAATTAGATATACATCATGTTATCAACAACTTATGAGGACCAACATATTTCCATATGTTATCAGCAGATTGCAACCATCATCAAACAAAGTAGATAATTGATAGAACCATATCAGACCCCTTTTTCCTGAGTATGACCCACTCCTTTTTCTCAAACCAACATATACGCGACTGTGCCCACAGAAACCCACGTATGTATGCGACTGTACTTCATGAAACTTGCGTATAACAACCTTTCTCTGAAAAATAGGATTTAACAGCAGGATGATGTAGCAACTACTCCCAACTTTTGTCTGAGATGTTCAAATGTCTCTCTGGGAAATGATTTAGTGAATATATCAACAACTTGTTCTTTGGAAGGAACATACTCCAATTTGACCTTTTATTCAAGCACTTTTTCATGTAGAAAATGATATTTGAAGGGTATGTGCTTGGTCTTGGAGTGCATGATTGGATTCTTTGAAATACTGATGGCACTTGTACTATCACATAGAATGGATATGGGTGGAGTACATGTGATCTGAATGTCTTGAAAGGTTTGCATCATCCAAAGTAGTTATCTACAGTAAGATGCAATAGCCACATATTCTGCTCCAACTATAGATAATGCAATTGAACTTTGTTTCTTGTTGAACCAAGACACTAACCTCGAACCCATATAAAATGCACCACCACTAGTGCTTTTTCTATCATCGACACTTTCTGCCCAATCTGCATCTGTATATGCATGAAGAGTAATATCTATATCTCTAGGATGCCATAAACCAAAGTTATGTGTTCCTTGAAGATATTTGAAAATCCTTTTGACTTCCTGAAGGTGTTATTCCTTTGGATTTTCTTGGAATCTTCAAACTATTCCTACTGCATGCATGATATCAGGTCGGGTACCTATTAGATAAACTAGACTGCCAATCATGGATCTATAAGTTAGTTGATGTACTGTTGCTGATTCATCATTTGAGTTGAGACTGCATCCTGTTACCATTGGGGTACATACTGGTTTAGAATCTTCCATGCCGTACTTTTTCAAGATCTATTTGAGATATTTGGTTTGCGAAAGAAAAATACCATCTTTATTTTATTGAACTTGTAGACCACGAAAATAGGTAAGCTCACTAGGCAAGGAAATTTCAAATTCTTGCTGCATTACTGAAGCAAAATTTTGACTCATGGATTCTTCATTGCTACCAAAAATGATATCATCAACATAAACAACAATTATTAGCAATTTATCAATTTCAATCATTGTATATAGATTGCTATCTGCTGACACCTTTGAAAAACCCTGTTGGTAGAGATATTTTTCAAGATAGTAATACCAGGCCCTTGGAGCCTGTTTTAGACCATAGAGAGCCTTTCTGAGTCTGCATACAAGGTTTGCATCATTTCCAAGAATGAATCCTTCTAGTTGTTCAATATAGACTTCTTCTTCTAAGTCTCCATTAAGGAAGGCAGATTTTGCATCCATTTGGTATACTTTGAATTTCTGAAAACTAGAAAGAGCAAGAAACATCCTTATGGCTTCAAGTCTACCAACAGGTGCAAAATTTTCTTCAAAATCTATAAATTCTTGTTGAGCATATCCTTTACAGACAAGTCTGGCCTTGTTTCTAATAACTTATCCATTTTCATTTAGCTTGTTTTTTAATATCCATTTAGTTCCTATGATATTCTTATCATGAGGTCTAGGAAATAATTCCCAAGTATTATTCTTTTCAATTTGCTCAAGTTCTTCATTCATGGCCTTGACCCAACATTCATCTTTGCATGCTTAATTTACATTTTGAGGTTCGGTGGACGATAGTAATGGTAGATAGCTCGAGGTTTCTGTAATAGTTTTCTTGTCTGTACACCTGCCTCTTTTTCCCCTAAAGTTTGAGTTTCTAGATGATTTTTATGAACATACCTGGACAAAGTATTTTCTTCTACCGTTATGTCTTCTTTTGGTGCTTCATTGGTTTCTTCTTCAGAATCATTGTGATTTGATGTGGGAAAAAATCCCCATCTTCTCCATTTTCATAATCTTCGGTTTTTATCTGTTTTGGATTTTTGCATGCTTCATCAACTACAACATCAATACTTTCAACAATTTTCCCAAGTCTTTTATTTTAACATTTATATCCTTTACTTCGGGAAGAGTAACCAAGAAGAATACCTTCATTTACTCTGGGCTCAAACTTACCAAGTTTTTCATCAGTCCTTTAGATATAGCATTTGCTTCCAAAGACTTTAAAGTATTTTACCATAGGAGTCTGACCATACCAAAGTTCATGTGGAGTTTGAGTGATGTTTACCTGAACATTTGCTTGGTTGAGAATAGTTACAGCGGTAATGCAACTTCACCCCAGAAGGTTGCCGGAGTTCCAGATTCATCTAGCATAGCTCGAGCCATTTGTTGAACAATTCTGTTCATTCTTTCTACCACTCCATTTTGCTGAGGAGTCCTTGCAGTGGAGAACTGCCTTTTTATTCCATGTTGTTCACAAAAATCAAAGAATTCAGCCAAGGTAAATTCCCCTCCTCAATCAGATCTGAGGCATTTGATTTTGCAATCTGATTCATTTTCAACCAAAGCTTTGAAGGCTTTGAAGTTTTCAAATGCTTCATCTTTATGCTTTAGAAGACCTATCCAGCACATTCTGGAAAAATCATTAATGAACAATATAAAGTATTATTCTCCACGAGGTGACTTTTTCCTTGATGGTCCACATAAATTAGTATGAACAAGTTCAAGAGGCTTACTAGCTGACCCTTATTTTTCAATGAAGTGAGCTCTGGCTTACTTACTGAATTGACATGGTTTGCATATTGTATTTTCAGGAATGATGATATCTGGAATATCACGAACAACCTGGAATATATATGATTTTCTTATTTGAGAAAAGCTTAGATGTCCCAATCTTTTGTCCCATAGCCAGTTTTCATAATTTTTGCTTAGATAGCACTGTTGTTGTCCTCCCTTGAGTATGCATAAGTTGTTTGGAGTTCTTGTACCTTTGATCATGGTTTCTCCTGAATCATGCTCATGAACAACACATTCATTTGATCGAAACACCACTTCATATCCTTGATCACACATTTGACTGACACTCAATAGGTTATGCTTTAGACCATCTACATACAAAACATTCCCAACTTTAACCTTTTCTTTCAAGAAAACAGATCCTTTACCTTTTATGACAGCAGGAGTGTCATTTTCAAATGAGACATTATTTTCCTCTTCTAAGGAATTATATTAGTGAAGATTTTCTTTGTCACCTGTCATGTGTTTTGAGCATCCACTGTCAATGTACCACTGATTTTCGTGTCCTTTTGCATACAAGGCTATACCACATCTTTCTATTTGAGGTCTTTTCTTTCTCCATATTTTGGGATTTAATGGAGTTTTCTCCTTTTGAGATATTTGCCGAAATTTAACCCTGCATTCAGATTCTTCATGGCCAAAGTTGTTACACATTGAGCATTCTATTTCATTTTCAAGAAGAGAAAAGTTATTATAGGAGCTTTTTTTGATCCCTATCATATTCCTTTGAATTCATGCTTCTCTAGTCATTATGGTTTTGTAAGCAACACATTGAGCAACTTTGTATCCAAAATTATGACATGAGAAACATTGACCATTAAAGAAGTTCCTGTGATTATCGAATCTATTGACCTAGTTATTGTAGTTTCTATTGATATTCACCTTTGAAGAAAAGTGAGTATGATTTACATGAGGTTGGTTGTGCCTTCTGTTCATCCTTGAAGCAAATTGAGCCTGATTTACCTGGTGATTTGCTTTATGCCTTTGCTGAGGATTGTCATATTGTTCACTGTTCTTTGCTGCATCAAGATAGCTTTTAGTGGAGGCTGACGGCTTCTGTGATTGAGATGCCTCTTCAGTATATCCAAGACCTATATTTATCATAGGAGAACGTTGTATTTTGATAATTTCGTTTAAGGTCTTTGATCCTTTAGCAAATCTAAGATTGAGAGATTTTGTTTTCTCAAGATCCTTTCTTAGACCCACAATTTCACATTCTAGTTTTTCATTGTGCTTTTCTCTTTCAACAAGTTGGTATGTCAAGGTATCTATAATCATATTCTTTTCTTCTAAACAAATTTTTAGTTTACAAATTTCTTCATGAAGGTCATCTTCTTCTAAAGCATCCCAAAAATTATCATCTTCATAAGCCATTAAAAGTCTATAGTCATTACTATTTTTATCTTCATCACTATTTGATAAACCATCGTTGTCTTCATAAGTATAGTAACTCTTCTTAATTACACTTTGTTTTCTATTCCATTTTCCATATTCCTTCCCTTTATCATATTTATCTTTATGAGGACATTTCACAGCATAATGACCGACTCTACCACAGATAAAACATTTGAAAGGTAGTTTACCTCTAAATCTTATGGAACCTCGTTGAAGCTTTTTGACAAAGTTTACTTCATCTTCTTCTTTCGAAATATGTCCTGATTCATTGAGTTCTTCCTTTCCTTTTGTTGAAGCTTTAAATGCAGCTTCTCTCATATCTGATGGGCCTCCTTTTTTCATCTCAAAGGCAGTTAAGATTCTATGAAGCTATGTCATAGTGATAGTTTGTAGATCCTATTTTTCTTCTATGGAAGATACTTTTGATTCAAATTTAGTAGAAAAGGATCTTAAAACTTTATCAACTAAGGTATATTCCATTATCTCTTCACCCAGATTATTCATGCAATTAAAAAACTCATCTATACGTAAGAATTAGCTAGCTATACTTTCATCATTATGCATCTTAAGAGTTTCATATTGAATTCTGAGAGTTTGCAGTTTAGCACGTTTTACCTGAGAACCTCCTTCGTAGCTTAGAACGATTTTGTCCCATATTTCTTTAGCTGATTTGAGCTGCATAACTTTGACAAACTCTAATTGTGATAGACTTCCCATTAATGTATTGGTAGCCCTGACATTGGTTTCATATTGCTTTTTACCTACCGTATCTATAGGAATTGCAGATGGAAATGTATATCCTCCTTACACGATTTCCCAGACATCTGTTCCAAGTGATTGTAGATAGGTTGTGGTTCTTATCTCCAACAAACAAAGTTGCTCCCATCAAATATTGGCGGTCTGATGGATCCCACACTTTCTTGATTACTCATGATGATGGATCTCCCTTCAAGTGATCAAGCTTCTTCTAAAGGACCTGCTCTGGTACCAATTATTGGAAATAATACTGAGGGGGGGGGGG
>APFE030342503.1:53446-64115 GCA_000404065.3 Pinus taeda
GGGGGGGGGGGGGGGGGTGAATCTGTATTATTAGATCAATAATTTAATTTTCCAAACAGATTTGTATATGCTACTTCAGCTAAGTGAACTAGAGTGTATATGCGACTATACTTAAGGCAACCAACGTATATGCAAAGAACTTTTGATTTACCCAATTTATCATGCATTGAAATTTAACTAGTATATCAGAGATTTATTAGATAGTGCAGTAAAAGCAGAATAAAGCATCACACACAAGCAACACACATGAACACCAAGATATAAGGTCAAAACCCAATGTGGGTCAAAACCACCTGTTGTTGTCGTGTCTATCTTCTATTAATAATAAGAAAATATGTTTACAGTTTTTTACTGGTGCAGACTTATACTAGTACACAGGCTTCTACCTGCAGAAGGTTACAACCTTGTCTCATTCTCTAGCTTCTCCTGGAAGGGAGCTACAACCCCCTAACTCTTGTACTAGCTGATATGATTACTAGTACGTAGGCTGCAACCTACAGAAGGCTATGACCTTCTTTATTCCTCCAAGGACCAAGTTTCATAAATTTTTAGACTAGATCCATCAAAAACATCATAATTGTAATTCAATCATCACATTCATCTGCATCAGCCAATTACTTTATGAACCAACCACTACTAAATCAATCAATCACTTTGACAACCCATCAATCTGATCATTCAAAATATTGTCACCAGAATACAGTAACCAGAACCCAAACGAGAGCTCAGAACTCTGCAACTGCAAACAGAAACAACTGAAACATATTTTATAAGGTATATTCTACTTCCATGTGTCAAACCTGCGTGTATATGTTCCTTTTCGAATGCCAACCAGCATATACATTTGCGAATATCAATTCATAATTCTGCAGCTATTCCAGACTTCAGTTATACCCAGATCATAATATTTACAGAACAACACGTGCATCAGTATTCAGATCTAGAATAAACATGATCAAACCATATAAAGATAATTCATTTCAAGCCCTAAGATCCTGATCCATCATTATATCTTATCCTCCATCAAGCACTAAGGTTCATCCCTGGTTTAGATCAAGGACAACACAATAAGCCAATAACCTGCATACTAGATCTCACACTTCATCAGATATTCGATACTTGCACACCTGGCCTAATGATCGTCTCCTCCTTTTATAGCTTTAGGCCTTTCTCAATACCATCGACCAAAACCACTTAGGACCAATACCTTGGACCAAATACCTAGGGTCAATACCTTGGACCAAATACGTCGGACCAATACCATGGGTCAAAATACCTTGGACCAAATACCACAAACCAAAAGCTTAGTTTTCCAACATATACACGCTTTTCCTTCTATGAAAGTGCGTGTGTACGTATAGGCGACCTGTATACAATGAAATTGCATGTATAGGCAGCTTGGTCAAGGTGAACCTGCATATACCTCTCTTTCTTCATTCTGTGTATTCTAATCTGTAATTCTTTGTTGTTAACCTACTGTACTGTGATATTTCATCAGAGTGAGTTGCCATCAAGGACAATACCTGTATCATAATGCAAACATTACCACAGTATTGAATGCATTCAGATGCTCTGTCACCGAGTCTCCATCTTTCATCCTCAGGTTATACAACTTTTTCCATAGGAACATATTATTCACCAGAGACTTAGATTGGTACAAAGTCCTTAACTTGACCCACAAATCCTTAACCGTAGCTTCCCCTGATACATTCATCAATACTTAATCTAAGACACACAATCATATTGTGCCATTTTTCTTCCGATCCAACTTCTTCCATTCTTCATCAGACACTCCAGTTGGTTTAGTACCTGGATCTACCACGATCCACTGATCTTTATCTACCAACAAATCCTCCATCTTGAGTTTCCATAACTCAAAACTCTGACCATTAAATTTCTCTATCTCTATCTTTCCACTGCTCACCATCTTATTTCACCACAAGAATTGATCCCGCAAATATCCCACTAAACAGGGTCTACCACAGGCCCGAGTGAAACCCCTTAGCAACAAAGGCATCCCCTTGAAGCCAAAACAACTTTGATACCAAATGTAGATTTTAACCCTATATAGAAATTACGTGCATACGAATTCTAAAACATAGAAAATAAACAATGCGAGAGCATAACACATAAAACACATATACAAAGAGATTTTCCCCTGGATCCCAAAACTGGGACTACCAGATTGATTTTTTATTTTATTCCTTTCAATGTTACAATACATATATATACATGCCGAAGCATCCAATACCATGGACCGAAAACCATTGCGCCCAAAACCATGTGCGAAAACCATGCACAAAACAATACATAGGTTCGCCCCACCTAATACAGGGTCCAAAAATGATCTGGATTTAAACAAGAACACAACAAATTATAGAGATAACCATAAAAATAGAGATTTAGTGGAAATAATACTTCATTTCATTAATGTAAAATACTAAAATATGCTTACAAAAAAGAATGGAAATAAACCAGTTAGGGCGATGGTAGCTTATCACTGAGAAGAGATGTGGTGGCTACATGCCTTTGAAATGCCTTACAATTAGGCTCAAGGGCCTTTTTATTATTGAAAATAAGAGAAAACTGTAAACAACCAAAACCCTAACCCAAGGAGATGTAACACCAAGAGTTTATGGGCCCCGTTGGGGTGATTTGGGCAGCCAACTTCCGAAGGTCGCGACTTGGTCATATTATCTTTGTTTGACGTGCATGATAGCCCATTGGAAAGATCTCTCTGAGGAATAGAACGAAAAAGATGATTTTATACTGAAAATTTTTGGGGATATATTTCCATAAAAACGTCATTTATGGCCTCAAACCGGCTCTAGAAGTTTAGGACCCAGAAAACTGCGAAAAATAGTAAATTGTGCTACAATTAAAGAAACTGAAAAATTGAAAGAAGCAATGGTGAGGGTCCAAGTGGGATTGGCAGTTGGACACCAATATCCACCTGGATCATTCCTCCCCCTTAGGAAGAAATGGTCCCCATTGCATTGAGTTCCTCCATGAGATGACGAAACTTCTGCTGAACTTGGTCCTTTGTGAGCCACTTGCCTTGGTGAAGGAGTTAGCCTGCTTTGACAACTCGATACAATTGGATATTCTACTGGTGAGTGTGCTTTGTCCATGATCTGATCAGTTGCAGCTTGTTCCATGTAATCTGGATTTAACTCTGTGGGTGTGAGATGTTTTGCAATGTCGGATGTGTCTAGTAATGGTGGAAAGTATGGTTGAAGGCGGTCCACATTGAACACTGGGTGTAGGCCAAGGAATGGGGGAATGTTTATATCAAATGCATTATCTCCCACCACCTTGGTAATGGTGTAAGGACCATATAGAAGTGGTCTGAGTTTCTGATAGGCTTCGGTAAGGCGTTCCTTTTGCAAATGCAACCAACCTTTGTCACCCACCTGAAACTTGTGCGGCACCCAATGTTGATCATGTCGCTACTTTTACTTAGCATTTGATTTCTCTAGAATGTCATGGACCTACTAGCGAATATGTTGGATGTGTTCAATGAAGCTGTTGGCCTTATCTGATTCGGATTGGACATGAGCCGAATCTTCATGAGTAGCTGCAAATGGCATGGCCACATCAATGGGACATAGTGGCTGGAATCCCAAGCCCACCTAAAAGGGTTGTGTCTAGTCGAGCTGTGGAGAGCTTGATTGTAGTTGTGCCGAAGATAGGGGAGGCTCTCTTCCCATGTTCATGGATGCTTTAAGTTGTACATGCACAGAATGTGTATGATCATCCTGTTGACAACCTCTGTCTGGCCATCAGTTTGAGGATGGAAGGTTGTGGACTTAAGTGAGTTTGGTGTCCAGCATCGACTAGAGACTGGACGAAAATGTACTGAGGAACCTAATGTCCCAATCTGAGATGATAGACTGTGGGATCCCAAAGTGTACCCACACTCGTCCAAAGAAGAGTTTAGCAGTGGCTTCTACTGTGATATTCTTCTTGTAGGCTACCATAATTTCCATCTTTGAGAACCTGTCAATGACCACAAAAACACAGTCAATTCCATGCTTAGTAGAAGGAAGGCCTAACATGTAATCCATGGAGATGGATTCCCAAGGTCGACTAGGGGTAGGCGGTGGGGTATAGAGGTCTTACTTCTTGATGGTCGGTTTGGCAATGGCACAGAAAGTACATGATTTGATGTACTTCCCGACATCCTGTCAAAGATTTGGCCAATAGAAATACTTCTATAGTACTTCGACCATTTTTTCGACTCCAAAATGCCTAGCAGCCTGACTGTATTGTGCTTCCCAAATCATCTTGGCACGCTCACTTGAAGGAACACAAAGGTGACCGAGGTGGCATAACAAGGCATCTTGGAGGTGTAAATATAGAACATGCTGACCATCCAAGAGTGTCTGGTATGTGTGCCCAAATTTTGAGTCACTTTTGTAGAGAAGTGGCCAATTAGAAGTCTTGTGCCCACAAGAGTTGAGCACGGTGGTTAACGCCATGATTGGTGGTCGACTGAGGAAATCTGCAACATTATTGGTGTTGCCCTTCTTATACTTGATATTCAAATGGAACTATTGTAGGTATGTGGAGCACTTCTGATGGCGATCATTCTACAATTTCCCTTGGCTCTATATGAACTTCAGGGGTCGGTGGTTTGTTTGGATGACCATTTCCTTCCCCAAAATGTAATGCTTCCATTATCGGCAGGCCTGCACAATTGAATACGTCTCTTTGTCATAAGTGGGATACTTCTGGACTGTGTCTGAAAATGTCTCACTGTGATATGCCACTGGATTCCCATGTTGAGTAAGGACTACCCCAATAAAATAGTCAGATGCATCTGTCTCGACCTCAAATGGTTGTTGCAAGTCTGGTAATGTGAGCACTCGTGCCGAGCAGAGGTGATATTTCAACTTTGTGAATGCCTTCTATTGAGATTCAGACCAAAATAATTTTGCTTTCGCTCCACCCTTGGTGACTTGACTCAAGGGCCAAGTGATATGAGAAAATCCCAACACGAACCTAGGGTAGAAGATGGAAAGAGCTAGAAAGTTGCGAAGCTCTATCAGAGTGGCTGGAGATGGCGAATCCTAAATGACTTGGATCTTGGTTGGATCCAAATGCACCCCTTGTTCATCAATAATGTATCCCAGATGCTGAACCTGGGTCATGCCAAAAGTGCATTTCCCCAAATTGGCACATAACTTGTGTTGCCGCAGTGTTTGGAGAACCTGTTAGATGTGGTGGAAGCGCTCTTCCCAACTCTAGCTGAAGATCAGGATGTCATCCAAGTATACCACTACAAATGAGTTGGTTAATAGTCGCAAGATGTCATCCATTAGCCTCATAAAGGTTGCAAGAGCATTCGTTAATCCGAAAGGCATAAACAACCATTCGAAAAGGCCCTCCTTGGCTTTGAACGTAGTCTTCCACACATCAGAGGGCTCGATTGGTACCTGGTGATATCTTGACTTCAAATCGATCTTGCTGAAATATTTTTCCCCCTTCAGTTGGTCTAGGAGGTCATCAATCTATGGGATCAGATACCTATTATGGGTAGTGATCTATTTTAGTGCCCAATAGTCAATACAGAGTCTCCAAGTTCCATCCTTCTTTTGTACCAACACGATTGGGCTACCACAGGGCGATGAATTCGGACGGATGTGACCTTTTTATAGAAGCTCCTGAATCTGCCTCTTCCTTTCATCATTCTCTAGAATGCATCGCGGATAGATTGGTCCATTGGGCAATGACGCACCTAGGCTCAGATCGATGGAGTGCTTGACCTGACAGTGTAGAGGAACCCCTGCAGGGGAGGTGAAGATGTCCTCGTACTCCTCCACAACCTTGTCCATCTATAGTTGTCATGCAAAGGGGCCCGTCTCGAGGTTGTGGCCACCATCTTCTTCTTTCCTTGAGGGTGTATCATAGGAAAACAAATTTCCCAGTTTTGGAAATGAGCTTACTACATTGTTTTTCAGTAACCAAAGAGATGGCGGTAGGTGATTCTACCTCTGGTATCCTGTACAACTTATTTCCCAAAGTAACAATAATAGCATGGGGCCTTGATTCATACACACCATGTTGCTTCCAAAAGTATGGTTTTCCTAATAATACATCACAAACTTCAAGGGGAGGAATGTGACCCAATACCTAATTCGTGAAGGGCTTGATGTTGTATGGAATGTGACACTGCTGGCTCACGTGAAGATCCCTTCCTTGGTGAAGCCACCCGATGGTGTACAATTGTGGATGTGTTGTGGTCGATAATCCCAGCCACTTCACGACCTCTGCCGAAATGAGATTATTTTGGCTCCCGTTTTCGACAATGAACTGTAGCAAGGAGCCCTTTACCCACATATGGGAGTGGAAGAGACACTCCTTATCCTCTAGATCTTCGAGTTCCTCCTTTTGGATCTTCGTGGTGGCAATGGTGGCATTGGGCTCCACATCGATAATCTGCTTCCCTTTGTCATTCCCCTTATCAAGTTTTGACTTAGAGTCAGAACATGCATTTGATTCTGAAACCTTTAGCTCGGCCACCAGTGACTGCTTGGCCCGACACTCAATTGTGTTGTGAGTGGAGCTCTTATGGAACTCACACCACTTTCCTGTGTCCTTCTTTGGCTTCGCGGCACTATTCTTTGCTTGTAGCTTTTGTGGGTTGTCTTGGCTGCCTCGCCTTAGATTTGTCCTTTGTTCTATGCTTTGGGTGCACCTTTCCCTTGCTTCAAATTCGCAGATCCAAAGTCTCGCTTCTTCTATTTAAAATTTTGCTCGACCTTAATGGCATATCGGTATGTTGTGCCGAGCGAGGATATGTTTAGGTATTCTATTTCTTCCTAGATGTACTTGTGTAGACAATCACAATATTTGAGTACCAAATACTGCTTTGTATCCTTGATACCCAACTTTGTGTGAAGGGTATGGAAAATATTGGTAAACTCTAGCACGTCTTGGTCCCTTCCCTGCCGCAGTGTGGTCCACTTTATGTATTGATCCTCATAGCTTTTGACAGGGTAGTACTACTCCTTGATGGCATCTCGGAATGAATTCCAAGTGGGTGCGGCTAAAAATAGTGAGCCTGTACTTTCATCCTTCTACTCACAGTAGGTTTCCCACCAATCCTTGACATGGGGGGCTGCTTTGAGAAGAGCGAAAATAATATTTTCCCAGTTGGAAAAATCATCAACAGAAAAATAACCCTCTAGCACATTTAACCATTTATCGACGACATCTACATTTATTTGACCCTCGAATATGAAGATTTCAAAATTAACTTCTACCTTAAATGGTGTGCCATTTCCAGAGTAGCTTTTGGAAGCTGATGCGTCACCCCTGGGTAGCCACTGAAGGATCTGGGAATAGTTGTCCATCATCATGTTCCTTTGTCACTCGAGGGCTTCTTCGAGAAAGATTTTGATAGGATCTCCTGCCCCCTCATCTTTCTTTTCATCCGCCATTTGAGGCCGTCTGGATTTGCAAGGTTGGTCTTGCAAAGGTGCGACCAGTTCAAGCCCTAACTCCTTATATCCCGACCTCGTTGGGGACATGAAAAGAAAAACAGAGAAGAAAAGTAGACCACTCTGATACCACTGATCTGGATTTAAATAGGAATGCGACAAATTATAGAGATAACCATAAACACAGAGATGCAGTGGAAATAATACTTCATTTCATTAATGTAAAATACTGAAATATGCTTACAAACAGGAATGGAAATAAACCAACTAGGGCAATGGTAGCTTATCTCTGAGAAGAGATGTGGTGGCTACATGCCTCTAAACTGCCTTACAATGAGGCTCAAGGGCCTTTTCATTATTGAACAATAAGAGCAAACCCTAAACAACCAAAACCCTAACCCAAGGAGATGTAACACCAAGAGTTTATGGGCCCCAT
Organism: Pinus taeda; assembly: GCA_000404065.3. NCBI lineage: Eukaryota > Viridiplantae > Streptophyta > Pinopsida > Pinales > Pinaceae > Pinus > Pinus taeda. The sequence goes on from APFE030342503.1 coordinate 61,328, forward strand.
TGGGTTGAGTTGGACAGCCAACTTCTCAGGGTCGTGACTTGGTCATATTATCTCCATTTGATGTGCATGATAGCCCATTGGAAATATATGTTTGAGGACTACGATGGAGAAGACGATTTTAGATAGAAAATCGTTGGCGGTAGATTTCCATAAGAACGTCGTTTAGGGCCTCAAAATAGCTCTGGAAGATGAGGACTCGAAAAACTGCTAGAAATAGTAAATTGTGCTACAATTAAGGAAACTAAAAAACTAAAAGAAGCAATGGTGGGGGTCCAATTGGAATTGGAAGGTGGCCACTAATATCCAACTGGATTAAAAAAAAAAAGTTCCCTGGGGTGTTGCCCCAGAACCCCGTAGAGGTGGCTACCTACCCCCGTCAAACCCCCTGGACAGGGGGTGTTGTCACCCCCCCTCTAACACCCTGGTGAACTAAGTAGGCTAGTCATGGAAAGAATATAACACAACCCAACAATAACTTCAATAGGTCTTATGTGCATCAACATAACTCTTATGTATATCCCATGTGTCCACTAACCTTTTTTGAACCTTAATCACCTTATCCTCCATTTTGTATACAGATTTAGGTCCTACTATTACCTTGCTTTTCAATCCTTTCTAACTAAGAGGTATCATTCACAGCCTCCCATATAGATATTGATAAAGACAAATATCGTTCGAACTATGATAACTATTAATGTAGGTGAACTCGACTAGTCCTAGTTACTTTTACCATTGAGTTTAGTTATCCATAACATACCTTCTAAGCATGTCTTCCATACATTGAATTTCACTTTAGAATAACCATCCATATTTTGATGATATGTTGTGCTCAAGTCAAATTGAACCCCCCAATGTTGACTAGAAACTTGTCCCAAACCTACAGATAAATTAACAGTTTTTATAAAAAATGATAGTCATGGATAACACATGTTGTTGCATAAATTTTCCTATAATTACTCATGCCACTCAGTGGCATCATAAGTATCTCTGACTGAAATGGAATGGGGAATTTTTTTGAACTTATCAACTATGACAAAGATGGTGTTATGTCTTTGTGATATGAGTGGAAAACTATACCAAAATCCAAAAACATTACCTCCCATTTAAACATAAGGATGTCATGCAATAGTAGGAGACCTATTGGGTAGTGCACTAGGGAAAGTTTGAGATCTAAAATGGGCCTCTTAAGAGAAATATTAAAATAATGTTTTAAATAACAAGATAAAAGTTGTGAATATTTTAAAGGAAAAATAAAGAAAACTTGTTTTTTAATGGTATTTTTGGCTTATATTTTTATATACTTACTCAAATGTCTCTCATGTGTAGAATTAAATTCCAAATCCAATCAGTACCAACTCTGTGTAGTTCTGAGTAGAGATACACTGAAATAATTGAAAATAGATGAAAAATATGTTTCCAAAACATATTTTCATGTATTTATAGTTTTTTCATCTGGATATACTCAAAATTATACCGAGTTGGTATAATTTGGATGTGGAATTTAATTCTACATCCAATGGATGTCTACACTTCACATTTGGGTAAAATTATAAGGAGTGGAGTTGAAAATATAATAAAAAAGTAGTTTTCTTCTTTTCCCTCCAAAAATATTTACCACTATGGATGACATCATCATCTTGAATTTTACTAGTACTTTTAAATTTGATTTTGTTAGTTCATTTTTTGTTTGATTCCCATTTTTTACCTCGAAATTATCCTAATGATGGTCATACTTGATTTCTTGACATTCAACACACATAGCAACAAAATTGACCACTTTACATTTCATTCCTACCCAAAAGAAAATATTCTTCATGAATGAAAACCTTTTTTTACATGAGGATCCACACAATAAAGTGTTTTATGGGAATCCTCAAGGATAGTTCTTTGGATATCCACTTCCTCTTGGATATACATACTTTCTCCAAATATCAACAATCCATTTAGTTTAAGGACATAACCCTCAAACTTTGGCTCTATTTGCTTCCCATTCTAGAATGATTATGTAATTTTTTGACACAAAATATATCCAAAGAGTTTTTCTATAGATCAGTGACTTAGAGTGGTTTCAGACACAAGCTATAGCCGCAATACTATTGCGGATCTTCATTAGTCATGCCTTCCATCACATCACTGGGGGGTCAAATGATGCTAGTGGAGAGTGTGTTGGAAGGGAACTACTATGGGTGGGCCCAAATGATGATGTCGTCATTGAAATGATAGTTGACACTATTCAGATGAAGGACAAATGATAATTATTCTTTTGGGATAGTGTTATTCTCTTTCTTATTTGAAAATATCTTGACCATCCATCATCATGTGCAAATCTGTGATGGTGGTCCATAGGAGCCTAAGATGCATCGTTAGGGGAAGCTATTACGATGAGGTGGAGGAGGGGGATTCAGATGGGTGTTCCAACCTAATTTTTTTGCACATTGGGATCAGATTCAACTGTACATAGATGACTATCTATATATTGAAATGAACTATCAGTGAGATCCTGACTTACCACTTCCATCGAGATGAGCATGGGGTCTAGATGTTAAGTAAAAGTTTCTATTTTTTTATGCATTTAGAGTTTAAGAAATATGTGCACGTGGTACTGATAAACTTTTTGGTTTTTAGATATAGCGCTGGTGAGGCCGACATCATATATTGGACAATCCATAGCGCCTGGGGCTATTGATCAATGTTGTTGGACATCACAACAGATATTAGGTAGTGATGCTCTACTAAAGGATCTTCACTGTAGGTTTTATGTGCTCTTGATCGGGGTTATATAGCATGG
>APFE030342503.1:89691-126742 GCA_000404065.3 Pinus taeda
AACCACTCTCTATGGGGAGTGAAGTGAAAGGATGCACCTGAGTCAATCAACCATGCCTCATGATCTACATGTGTACTTGAAGAAGCCAAGTACACATCCCCACTTTCATCTGAGGTGGTTTTTCCCTTTGCAGAAGGAGCATCATTAGATCCCTTTCCTTTATCAGGAGCTTTAGATTTACAGTCCCTTCTGATGTGCCCTTCCTTTCCGCATTTCCAGCACACCACCTTTATAGGCTTTCCTGGAGATTTAGATCTCCCTCTAGATTTAGATCTCCCACTCGATGACTTATTTTTGTTTCTGTTCTGGGACCATCCTCATACAGACAAGGCATCACCATTCTGGTTGTCTATATTTTTCCATCTCATCTCCTCCGTCAGCAAGGTTGAGACTATTTCATCAAACTGCAAAACAGTTTCATTACTACCTATTGCAATAACCAGACTATCCCACGAATCTGGTAGAGAACACAACAAATTGATGCACTTATCTTCATTTGAAATTTTAATATCAACAAATGATAACTGACTTACCACAGTATTAAACGACTTCAGATGCTCTGTCACTGAGTCTCCATCTTTCATCCTCAGGTTATACAGCTTTTTCCGTAGGAATAGTTTATTCACCAGAGACTTAGATTGGTACAAAGTCCCTAACTTGTCCCACAGAGCCTTCACCGTAGCTTCCCCTGATACATTCAACAATACTAAATCTGAGACACACAATTGTATTGTGCTCTTTGCCTTCTGATCTAGCTTCTTCCATTCTTCATCAGTCACTCCCGTTGGTTTAGTACTCAGATCTACCGCGATCCACTGATCTGTATCCACCAACAGATGCTCCATCTTGAGTTTCCACAACTCAAAACTCTGACCATTGAACTTCTCAATCTCTATCGTTCCGTTGCTCGCCATCTTCTTTCACCACCAGAATCGATCTCACAGATCTCCCACTAAACAGGGTCTAGCACAGGCCCCAGTGAAACCCCTAAGCAACAAAGGTGTCCCCTTGAAGCAAAAACAACTCTGATACCAAATGTAGGTTTTAACCCATACAGAAATTACTTGCATACGAATTCTAAATCACAGGAAAAATAAAAATGCGAGAGCATAACACATAAAACACATACACAGAGATTTCCCACTGGATCCCAAAATCTGGACTACCAGCTTGATTTTTCATTATGTTCCTTTCAATGTTACAATACATATTTATACATGTCGAAGCATCCAATACCATGGACCGAAAACCATCGCGTCCAAAACCGTGGACTGAAAACCATAGGTAGGTTCGCCGAACGTAATATAGGGTCCAAAAAAAAATTTCCCGGGGCGCTGCCCCGAACCCCATAGAGGGGGGCTACCTGCCCAACTGAAACCCCCTGTGACCCCCCCACTACATAGTCGGTGCAATGAAGGGGGGGCTCCGCCCCATCTCTAGCCACCCAGTTCACTACGTAGGTTAGTCGTGGAAAGAATATAACACAACCCAAAAATTTAGCCATCCTAATGGGTAAGGTCTTGGATGATTATGTGTTTCCAAACCCAAAGTCTTAACTAAATATTCAGATATTAGATTGGCCTATGATCCACTGTCAAACGTTGACTCTGTCTTTGTATGCTTAGAAGTTATCCTTATGTTAAATAATTCAACTCTTTTATCCTCATTTGAAGGATTTATGTTTGATGAAGATGCAATAGTTTTCAAACTTGAACCAGTGTTAGAAGTTTTACCTGTCATAACCATAGTAGTTATCCTCCTTTCATAACCTCAATCTAAACCTAGATCTTGCTGGACTACTACAGTTTCCTTCTTTTCATCTTTCTCCTTAAGGAACTTTTTGGGCTTGAGTTCTGGATGAAGTTTCTAACACTTCGATTCATCATGATCGATTCTCCAGTAATGAGAACAAGTAGGTCTTTCCTTCTGAGCTATCACTGATTTCTTTCTCTTCGAATTATTCTTCCCCTTACTGTCATTGGAATCTTTGATCTCCAACTCTTTGGATCACTGTGATGAAAACTTGAATGGTCTACCACCTAATTCAATATGTATGGCCTGAACACACACTTCATCAAAATAATCAAGATTAAACATCAATAATGTGTGTTGCAAATATGAATGTAAACTACCGATGTATTTTAATAAAGTTTCGCATGTATCCAATGAAATACCAGGCGCCAATGCTTTCTTTCTGAATTCTTGAGTAAACCCCTGAACACTCTGCCCTTTACCTTGCCTCAAATGTTTCCAATCAATAACAGCTTGTTGCATGTATCCTAAAGGATAGAATTGTTTCTTAAGAGCTTTTAAAAACTTGGACCATGAAGAGATGACTTTTCCTTTACGCTTTACATCTGTTTGAGTTTTACTTTCCCACCAAATTAAATCTGTTCCCCCAATTCTAAGTGTATCTAACTAAATTTTCATTTTATTATTAGAAATTTTCTAAATACAAAAATACACTTCTAACAGCTTAATCCAATTATCTAACTTTTCAGTATTCATTTCGCCATCATAAATAGGTAACTCAAATTTCACATCAAGTTTCAAAAGATATGTTTTCTTAGGTTTCTTTTCTGTTTTAGATTCCACACTAGAAGAAGAAGAAGATGATGATGATGGAGATGATGGAGGCGAAGGTGGTTTATCAGCCTTTCCTTTACCTTTGTCCTTCTTCAATGTCTTTGAAGAAGAAGCTACATCTCTCTCCTTCTTGTCTTTGTAAAGTTCTCCCAACATTTGCTGCATAGTCAGGAATGGTTGCTGAAACTGTTCATCGCTCATCTTAGTTTCAGTGTTTTCATGTGCATCAGATCCTGTCATAGTCGACTTATGAACGACTCGTCACTTTCCAATCTCTGGATCAATCTGCTCAAGGATTCCTTCTCCTCATTACAACTTTGACCTTGACAACATTCAATGGAAAATTCTACAAACACAACCTACTTTCATACGAAATTATATGATCTGAAATTATCAAAAGTTAAAACTGATGTAGAATTGATTAGCCATTAATGAATTGAATGTTAGCTGAAAGTGCGGAAATCGAGAGAATTTCTTGAGAAGAAGACTTTACGTAGCTAATAAAGCATAAGTAAGATGCATAACAGAAGTGAAAATAGTAAAAACAAAATGATACTAGACAACAAAGTTGATTATGGAGTTTGTCCCTGATGGACTAGTCTCTGGGTCCGTTTTCAAGATGGGAAACCGCTTTATTGGGATTGAACCAGAAGAGGTCGATTACAAAGATATTTGACCAAGATAAATATGCACTAAGGCACTTCCAGTCACTACCAAATATTATCTCTCTGAACCACCTTTCTAATGCCTATCACAATTCCCAATTCCAACTCTCGATGCCCCTGTTACACTGAAAACAAAAACAACCTCTAACCTCCAAAATCGCATACAAAAACCAAAATCACTCTCTCATGTCTTCAATGAGTAAACTACCTTTTAAAAGACCTATACATACACTCCAACCTCCTTTGGCTAAATTTGAGATGAATTAGCTGCATTTTGGGTGGTTTTTGAGTCTCAGTCTAGTTATGAACTCACACATAGGATAGGCTTCTAGGTCTTCGAATTAGTTTGTTTTAACAAACTTGTAACAAAACCCAGAAATAACTTTGGATAGGCTACGGACTGTTAGCAGTTAGCTAACCAAGCGGAGGTAATGATAACACATGTGAGTAGTTATCATAGCTGCTGTTAGCGCGTGGAGGGTTTCACTACCAGCTAACGGTTTCAATGTGCTGTGAGCTGACACTTGTTCACATGCTAACGATTTATACCCCGTTGTGGTTCCGAAACCTTTATGTTAACACACACACTTACCTACCCACATCAACATGGTCCCCGTGTGGTTTGATGCTGCAGTCATCTCTAAACTCTAAAGTGAACTCCAAGTGATGGTAACATAACCCGATGGTCACATCTGATCACATGGTAATGTTGATTGCAACTTCCGACGCGGTTATGGTGAGGAGGACTCCACCATTAGTAACCTAACTCCTGACTGTTGTTCACATTACAATGGTCCTATTGTGGTATAGAGATGGTGGTTAGGGACTGATATATGTTATTTTCAATGTAGTGCAATGTATTTCATACCCCGAAAGTCTAATACAAGGTTTAGACTTTAGGGTTTAACACATATGTTTACGTTGTAATGTTTGGATAGGTTTATAACTTATGTAGGGTGTATTTAGGTTATGTTTTAGATATAGACTTAGGTTATGGTGTAAACTTAGGATTAGGTTAGGGTTAGATGTAGTTTTAGGGTTTTGAAGCCTAGGTACATTATGTTTTTCTTTTTAAAATAACCCATTTACCACCTAATGTCACAAAGCGACATTAGAAACATTTGTCACATGACGAAGAACCATCAAAACCTACAAGTGGATGACAACATGTGTTGATGATCAATCCTTGCAAAAGGGATGACAAACCCATGTCAAAAGCCATATCAACTGAACACCATGAAAAATCATAGACATCACCTGAACAACCTGAACCATAGCAATACTGTCGAAGCCGAATGACACCAGACTGAATTACTGACGATGACATTGTACATTGATGATGAACCTATGCAACTGATCTGACGAGATCCTCCTAGATCATTGAATGTGTGTATGGTGTGTTTGCATTGGTTCCACTTCCTTAACGTGACTTAGGAGGTCGAATCATATCATAGTAACTTCTTGTCACATTTTGACCCTGGTTGGCATGTTACTTGGGTAGATGTTGGGGGAGGGTGTTACAGAGTGGTATCAGAGTATGGTTCACCCCTCATACTGGATCGGTTGTGTGTTGGTCATGCATTCATGTTAGTTTCATATGGGTTCCATATGCTTGTAGTCCATGTGCTTGTTGCATTTTCATGGTGTTGATCATGGTTGTAGTAATGTCGCCATGTGAAGGTTGATGGTGGTTTTGTGGGATGTGTTGTCATGAGTGTATGGTCGTACATGCATTTTTTATTCATGTCAGTGTTTAAACGTTATTATGCACGCAGTGTCATGGTTATAGTTCTGCATGTATAGTAGGTCAAACATGAATTGTGAGTCATTGTATGCATATTAAGCCACCATGATGTTATTAATTGTTATGATGATGATGTGTTGGATGAGATATAGTAGGAGATGTAGATCATCAAAGTGAAGTTGCGGCATTAGACCTCAAGCCAAGAGCATGTCATCATATAGGTTTCAACTTTGGGCATGTAGGTATGTTAGTTAATTGATTGATACATGCATTAGAGTTATATACATTAGGTTTATGTACATGTTTATTGATTTTATGGTTACATACATGATAGATGCTAGTTCATTAGTGTAGTCATATGCACATGTGTCAGATAGTCATGAATGATAGTAACATGTGGTTGTATGCATTTCTATTATCATTTGATGTTACATAACTTGATGATTATCTTATATGTTGTTGATGACGGTTAATTTTTTATGATTATGTTATATTTTATATATTGTTGTTGAGTATTTGATAGGTTATCTTCTTGTTTTTATATGTCACTTATCTTGATGATTAGGTTATATGTTGTTAATGAGCATGATATATAACTTGTTGTTGTTATATGCTAGTAACTTGATGAGTAGGGTTATTACATTAAGATCTTGATGTTATATGTATCATGCTAAATTTGAATGGCCTATGAAGATGGTTAGGGTTATTCCATTCATGTATGAGTTAATATGTTGTGATATTATGTCGTACTAATCTAGACTGACAGTGAAGGTGTGATTATTATGCATAAATGATAATTGTTTATGAGTGTATGATATGAACATGGTAACTACTGATGATTATGGATATCATGACCTTATTTACTCTTGAGATGATATGTTGTGAAGCTATATCTTGATAATATAGCTTGATTGTTCAGACAATATTGCCTCCCCTAAGATACATTAAGGTATGAACTTTATTATCTCGTCTACTTTGTGCTTGACTGTTTCATTATGATGGTTATTTAGTGTTAGAGTGTTTGGTGTCTAATATCTCATCTAGTTGATTTATTTAACATGGTATGTTTGCAAGTTGGTTGAATGTTTGATGAATTGCATAATATGAGTATCTTTTCCAATGATATTGTTTTAAGTAGATTTTACTAATACATATGTGTTGAGACAATTGATATGTTCTTGAGTGTAGTAAGTGATAGTCGTAGAATTATGTCTAATGGCTATGAGTTGACTATGGATTATGACATGATTGTTAGTCCTAGTAAGTGTTGATTTCAAATTGATAGATATGATTGTCTTGATATTTGGAATGTGTGGTTGACATGTGTGAAGAGTTGCAGGAAACATGCGTGTTATTAGCGTGGCAAAGTAATAGTTGATGTGTTTATATAAATAACAGTTGGGTGATGTTACAACACATAGTAAGCCTTGATTCCAACAAAGTAAAAAGGTAGAAGAAAGGAATTGGGAAAGAATTCTTTTGGCTATGTTTAGAAACCCTAATTCCAAATGAATGAGTGCTTTATGTACAGGAAGTCTTCTTAACCTTGATTTTGTCTGATATTATTTGGATATGTGTTATATTCATGAATATGTATTTAACAGGTATATCAGCTAGTTTCAAGTTATGGATAGATTCGTCAAGGGAATTGGAGCCCCTTGAAGAGATGGCATGGACGTGTTCAGTTACAAGGTAATGTGCTTCACACAATAAGGTAAGGTAACTAGTATGCTATTATGTTTATTTATGAGCTAATAATTGTGTGTTCATGGAAATATGATGTAGGGGATTGCATGGAAAAGAGATCTCCATGATATCTTACAGAAGGCTCAAGTTCAAATTTCCTTTGGAAGAACTAGGAACCGTGGGGATTAAGTCATGGTGTCTGTTGTTAGTCTTGTGCTTTTGGGATTTTGTGATTTTCTTGCACTTGATTTGAAATTTTGTTATGTCTAGTGCGTGATCATGACAATTTGTTTGTGATGTCGTATTGTTATTGGTTTTCATGATTTTCTTCTTGTTTGTTTCTCTTGCTTACCTTTTAAGTTTGGAGTCCTCGGAATTGGTTGGGAAAGAGGAAATTTAGTGGAGATCAAAGAGAGAAAAATGAAATCCAATAGGAAATGTAAGATTCAAATGAAGTCGGTGCATGCAAAAAGGAACTTGAAGGCAAGAGTATGTCAGTCAGTTGTACTAGTTGGGTCCATTGGTGTAAATAGACGATGATGGGATAGTCATGGGAAAGGTTACCAGGAAAGGTAAGGTGAATGGATTTGAGGCATCATATGCCTTGGATATCTTAGGAACTATTGTTCTCGATGTTGAGGATGTGTTGCAAGCATAATGGGATTTTTCTTAGCCTTGTCCTTATGATATTTAGTAATTACGTTGTGATCATGATTATGTTAATGTGTATATGTGTATACATGTATGTATGTATGTATGTCATGTCTGACAGGGTCATCATGGATCATGGTTATTTTATGCTAATGTTTATATGTACATATGTATATATGTATGTCGTTGACTAACTAGATCATTATTATTTTATGTTGATGTTTATATGTATGTATGTGTATGTATAGATGTCATTGTTTGCCAGGATCACGATTGTTTATGTATATGTATGTATGTATCCATCTATCTATGTAATTGTCCGACAGGGTCGTCAAGGATTATTCTTGTGGAAGAATGATTTCTTATGTAGGAGAATGGCATGAAGAGGTTCTCGGTCTTACGAGGAATCAAGTGGGAAGAGTAGCTTAACGGTTATCTCAGGTCAATATCTTGTGGATATGAATTGATATTATGTGATGATACTAAGTCTATGTTTATGTTATGGATAGGCTAATTCTGAGGGATACATCAGCGAAATGAAAGCAGTGTGGTCTACGACATGCTAGGACAAGCATGGATAAGACATTGGATGCAAGGTTGCTTGGTAGAGATAGTATGGTTTTGGATGTGTGGTACTACTATTGTGCATAAGTTGTATATGTTGTACACGTTACATCTGTGATGTTGTGCGAATGTGTGTTGTGTATATATAGTGTGCATACATGTTTTTTATGCAATGATTATGTACAAGGTGGTACATATAGTGTTGTGTGAATGTGTCATGTGCAGTGCTAGTCATAGATGGTGCTATGTATATGTTGGATATGCGTTATTATGTAAATATTATACTGTGTGCATGTTGGATATGCGGTGTTGTGTACATATGGTATTGTGTGCATGTTGGACATGCAATGTTGTGTACATAGTGTGCTATGTACATGTTGTTTATGCAGTTCTATGAACATATGGTGTTGTGTGCATGTTGTACATTTCGTACTATGTACATATGGTGTTGTGTGCATTATTGTACATGTGGTGCTATGTGCATGTGGTGTTGTGCACATGTTGTACATATGGTCTTGTGTGCAGGTAGTGTTGTGTACATGTCGTGCATATGGTGTTGTGTAAATGGGGTGTTGTGTACATGTCGTGCATGTGGTGCAATGTACGTATGGCATTGTGTACATGTTGTAGAGGTGGTATGATGTACATGTGGCATTGTGTACATGTTTTTCAGGTGGTGCCCATGTGATGTTGTGCACACATTGTGCATGTGGTGCTTTGTACAGGTGGTACTATGTATGTGTTATGCATCTGCTACTGGTGTACATGTGGTATTATGTGCATGTTGTACATGTTGTGTTCTTTACATGCAGTACTATGTATGTGTATTGTGTAGTCATGTTATCGTGACATGTGTACTCATTGTGTTGTACTTTGTGTGGTACATGTATTGTGTGGTCTTGTACATCGGGTATAGATGTATGTTGTGTTGTAGACCAGGTGTAGGTACATGTATTGTGTGGCGTTTTACACTAGGCGTAGGTTTATGTGTTGTGTTATATGCCGAGTGTAGCTGTATGTATTATCTTGTGTCATATAATGGGTGTACATGTATGTATTATGTTATGTCGTACAATGGGTATAGGTGTATGTTTTTTGTTGTACACTGGGTGTAGGTGTATGTATTATGTTATGTCATGGACTAGGTGTAGGTGTGTGTGTTTTGTTGTATGTTGCATGTGGTTGTATGTGTGTGATGTGCATTATGTGTATGTGCACATAGTTGAGGAGAAGGCATTGGTATTTTCTTGGATGTGGCAACCGATTCAAAGTGCATATGTAATAAGGACAAGGGTAGAAGCTAAGGAATGATTAAAGGATAAGTATCAATATTTTATTTCAGTTTTATTATGCATATGATTTATGATTTTGGTCTATGATGATTACATCTGATCTATGATTATGGTTTATGATGGTTACATGTCATTTATGATTTTGATCTATGATGGTTGTGTTTTGAGCTAACCTGATGTGAGATGTTTATACATGATGATTTGGTCAAAGATACTAGTTTGACTTGTTGTGAAAGGAGGTAAACAGGATTATAAGTGTACCTTATTGACGAGCTATCAATGAGGTATGATGAGAATTTATTTCAAGATATTTTAATTCTAATGGAAGTTATGTTCTTGGTACAAGAAAGAATGGGATATATCTGTGTTGGGTGGTTGAAACTGACTACAAGAATTAGCGGCAACAATAAAAGAAATTGGAACATACCTATGTATGTTGCTAAAGCATTCAGGAGCACGTCCATTGTGGGGCACTGGTACCCAATAGTGTCCATTGATTTCCATGGCATAATATGACCGGTATGATGGTTTTGAGGAAGGTATATTCCTTGGTTTTTGTATCTTTCAATGCGAGGAAGCGTCAACAAGGGATGGATTGCCCATGATGGGGGTGCCACCGGAACTTGGAAGGTGTGTGACTGCATGGAAGGGGTGACCAGATTTCCCAAGGGACTGTTTAGCAGAGAAGTGAATGATAGGGATATATTTTTTTTGGTCATTAGCATTTCCATATGCAATCAAATGCATATTGGGAGCATTCCTTAGAAAAATGAACCGGTAAATATTCACTGAGAGGATAAGTGGCACGGGATTATAGCACTGGACACTAGATACAAGTTTCACTTTGCAGTGGATTCTGGAATTCCTCTAAAGGAGGTGAATCTTGGTATTACTTTGAGGGTGGAGGTGTGAGCCTCTAGATTCCCTAGTTGTGTATGCAGGCATCATATCCTTTTTTATTTGGTGGTTGAAGAAATGTGTATATTATTGTAGATACTTTATGGAGTTGGATTCATAAAGCTCCATAGATGGTATGGTTATTTGTTGGTTGAAGAAAAGGTGTATATGTGTATATGGATTGTAAATACTATAATGAGTTGTGTTATAAAGCTCCAGTAAATGGTATGTATGTCATGTTTTCAACAGGATGGCATTGTAATTACTCCGATGAGATGTGTTATAAAGATCCATGGGTAGTATGTCTTTTTTTCAACAGTATTGTTGGTTATAACTGTCATTAAACACCAAGGACAGTGTTCCCCCAAGGAGGAAGGTTCTATAACAACCTGGTTAAAAATTCATGTAAAAACATATAAGACCATGGTGATGGGACACATATTCCTAGCTGAATGGTAGGAAAAATATCTTATTCAATGTTCATTTCAGCTATTATGGCTAAAGGAAATTGGCAAAGGAAATGGCGAAGGCTTTGCAAAGGAAAAATGGCATTTTGGCACATTATGTATGAAAATAATTGAAATTACGAGAAAAGGGAGGTGAAAGGTTACACGTTGCACGTGAGCAGGAAAATGAAGGAAAATAATGGAAAATGAAGAAAATAAAGGCCTCATTGGTAAAAATACTTTTGAGTATCAGTGGGGAGGCTCTAGAGCACTGGAAGGCTTGGATAGAGACCAATATGGTGATCGTTTGGTGATGCCTAACCATGAGGTGCAATCAGTGTTTTATGGGTTGAGGAAGTTTGGCCTTTGGAAGCCCTCGATGGTTTTGGATTGATGTGTTCTATGAGATCCCATATTCATGCTTGGAATATGGCACAAGGGTGAATGGATGAAGAGAGATTTGGCTCATCCATTGTACGGTCAGATGGAACATGGTAGTCCCATACTGAGTTGGATTTTTCATCATTAATATGAGGTTATTTATCCTTGTTATCTCATGAGTATTATACTGGTTTGTATGTGGATTCTATGACTATTATATCCCTCGTATTTCTGTTTTTATTATGTTGGTTATTGATATCTATTATGAAAGTGGCTATGCATGGCTCCCATCATGTTTTTACTTGTATATGAATGAACAATATATCTATGGCCTCATGGATGAAACCACAGCTAAAGTGATAAGGAAACAATGCCTCATAGTCAATCTCAGATAAGTATGAGACCCCTATGCTTAGATCTCTCATTTACACCTATAGATTTCATTAGTGCCAAGTGTTTGAAAGAATGTTAGTCCCAGTTGGGGATGCTCAGACCTAGTCCTCGAGTTAGTTTTTGGTTGATTAGTCTTATCATCATGTGTTTAATGGATTTTGGAATTTATAACAAGTTATTTGCAATGGCCATAATTATGGGCATGAAAAGTGCCATAAATTCCCCAGACTTTAGCACAGGTCTGCTGGAAATAGTGCCTGGACGTTGGCATGTATTCTTGTGGGAGGGTCTAGAGGTCTCTCGACGGCGGTATGCCCATACCATGGTAGCGTCCTGAGGTTTAATAACTTAAAAAAATAGTGGGGCTCACGGGTTGGCTAGCAAAAAGGTTGGGGTGGTTCCTAGAACTCTTATTGTTGATGTTGAATTTCTATATGGTGTGTTTGTATCGATTCCACTTCATTAACGTGACTTAGGAGGTTGAATCATATCATAGTAACTTCTCATCACATGTTTACCCCGGTTGGTCAGTTACTGGGGTAGATGTCGAAGGAGGATGTTACAATCTAGATGCACTAATCTGTTGTAAATTGTGTAGACACAATAAATATTAGAGGTGACAAATGCAGTAAAGGATAGGCATGAAGCTCCAAAACCTAGGATGCTTAAAGGGATCCTAAGGGGGAAAGGAAAAGAAATGAACATATCCAAAGGTGTTGTAAATTAATGGATCAGAATCTAAAAATTAGTGGCTCAAAATGATGAAACCCTAGACTCCTCACCTAGCCAATCCCTTCCTAAAGAGGTGGAGGTGTACTCTTAAGCCTAGGGGTCTTTTTCCTTCCTCAAATAGAAAATATAAGAGAATATAGGCCTAGTGGAGACTAAAAAAGAGATAAGAAACCCTTCCCAATCCACACACAACACTCTTGACAAGTCTGAAAAAATTCTATAAAATTCTCGGGAAAAATCCAAAATGCAGGCACTCACTTGGAAACAACGAAAAACACAGATAATTGGCAAAAGAGTGCACTCTAGAATGTAGATGTGGGGTTGAATGTGTTTTTCTCCTAGGAATCTCACTCAGAAGATCTCGTACAAATTTTGTTGTCTCCTGCTCGGCTAGTACCTATGACTTGGGGAAAGAACCAGAAAACCACCAGAATCCGAAAATTTGAAAAAAAATGGGAAGGAAAACTATAAATAAAAATTTAGAGGCTATAAATAGATGTATAAAACCCTGAAATTTATTGAAACTTCAGTCACATAGGAACTTAATTACTACACCAGTGGAGTCACCAATTGTTGACAACAAATGTAGCTAAAAACTGAGTGGAGTCGCCAATTGTTGATGACAAATGTATTTAAAAACATAGTGTAATCGCATTTTGTTAGTATGAAATTTCTTTGAGGGTGTACCAAAAATATATCACTTAATTCACTAGTCACAAGTGACCCTAACCACAATTTGTGGTTTCTTACGCTTCAGATATGCAATAATAAAACTAGAAACACTTGCAACAAAAAGACATATAGGATCCAAAACAACAAACAACAATATATATCCAATGTAATAACCCAATATGGAAATGATTTTAAATTAATAATAATATTTATTCATAACACCTAGTGAAGGAGATCTATAAAAAGGGTATGCAAATCCCTCTCCGTGGGATGAGTCCTTTGATGTCTTTGATGCTTCAGTGATCGATTCTCTCTCTCAATATGAGAAAAACCAAAAACAACATGAAGAACTCAAGTGTGAGATCAAATGCGAGAAGACGATAATGGTGAGTATGATAGTGATCATGGTGAAGAATGAACCCTCTTATTTATAACAAAGTATTGGGTTGATCTCAAAAATGGAAAAGAATAAAATAATATTGGCCAAATCAAGATCTAACCTTAGGAATATTTTATTATATTTTTCGGAGAGGGAAAAGATATTCAAAATGATAAAATATCTTTATTTAGAAATAATTAACAAATAAAATGATTTGTTAATTATTTCGTGAGGATTAGAATGGTGTGAAATTGAACTAATTATTAAATAGTGATCTAACAATTATTCCAATAATAGAATTAAGGAATAATAAATAAATAAATATTTATTTAATTATTTCTAGGTGATTTAGTCAAATGTGACAAGGAATAATTATCAAATAATTAGTTAATAATTGTTCGTAGAGAAACTTAAATAAATAATGATTTACTCAATTATTCTCATGGGGCTTTTTAATTTTAAACATAAATAATTTAATAAAAATGGTTTACTAAATTATTTACCATGGGGAAAGTGATTTTACTATGGTAAAATGAATCCTACATGGTGCATTTTGATCCACCTAGTTAGAAATGGATAGGTGATCATTTTTTGGTAATAACAATCTCAATATGTTTACTAAATTAAACGCTGGGGGGCATCTATGCACATAACTGCACTGTCTACCAAACCTCTTTTTGGCTGAAAATTATGTGATTTATTTGTAAAATATATTTTATGTCTTTTTCATTGAATGGTATAGCTTGAACATTGATTAAAAAATGATGGAGAATTTTTCAAATAACAAAAATATTGATCGATATAATGATAACACATCTAAAAAAGAAGAATAGGCAAGTTCTTTGTAATTTTCTTGCAAAATTAGTATGTTTGAACTATATGTAAGTTTAAATAATATAAATTGGTTAGTGTGTATCATGGAGAGCCACAAAATGAGAAAGATCGATAAGATTATTTATGATCTAAGTGAAGCAAAACATAAAACCCTGATAGAAAAATTGCACAAAAATGAATGAGGTCAAAGAAAAACTATTATTCAATATGAGTTTTTGTTTCATTTTGAATTTTCATTAATAATATACTTAAGAATATTATATAACATGTTTCAAATTGTCTATTAATTCACATCTGTTTATTTTTCTATAGTGAACAACAATGAAGGATAAGAATGTTGTTCTAAGACTTTTTTTTTATAGAACATATAAATGACAATGAGTTGTCCCTTAGCTCATCTAGAGTGGTGTTGGAGGGTAATGAAATGGTGATTTTTTTTACAAAAATATGAGGGATATAGTAAAATGAACGTATAGACGTAATTTCCACTTACAATACAAAAATAAATCCAGTGATTCCATGAACCAAGTTATATTTAATTTTAATATATCAATATATTCATTTATTAATACCAATTTTGTTATATTCAGTTTTCATATATCAATATACAAATAGTTTACTACTTTTTAAGGAAGATTATGAAAATCCTAGAGGATCAACGAATTGATATTTGAAACATGCCAATAGTTATGTCCAAAAAAATGTAAAAGGAGATGGTCAAAGAAATGGACATAATTGCATCATCGCAGGAGCCATCTCAACAATAACGTGCTTCAAATGTCTGTAATCATTGTTTCTTTCTATTAGGTACACATAAAAAAATAATCTAACATTAAATATTAATTTTCAAGTATTTTATTGCAAAAAATAAAACAAAATGGAACTCATTTAGCACATAAATAGGATGACAAGGAAGAAAAGTGTTGATATCAAAGTTTGTGAATAATTGATAATATTTCCTTATAACAACTTGAGATTTAATTTTTGTATATTTTAAGTTTTTTTACAACAACCATCCTTGAATGTCTTCAAATAGGTGCTAATATACAAATAAGATTCATTAAAATAATTGATTGACAATGGGTTAAATATGGGTTGTGAGTATATGTTGGCATATCAAAAATTAAATGTGGAATTTGTAAGTATCTATGTTGTTTTACTTATTTGGGTTTATAATTAATAGAACAAGAAATTCCTTTATATTGAACCTATGAACAGAAGAGTTCTTGAAACAAGGTATGAGATTTGGTTTCGAAAGAATGTCTACAATTAAAGACTCACTTGTTGCTATGGTACATTGGTATTCAATTTCCATTGATATATATTATTTATTTCAATTTTCATTTCCCTCACCAATGTAGATACACTTGTCACACTTTATTTTAATGTTTGTAGATATAACTTAAAGAAGACTAAAATAACTCGTGCAATCGACAAAACATTTTTCCAAATCACCCAAGTCATGCAAGTAGCTCAAGCACTCATAGCAGTTCTAGAAAATAATGATGATCTATTTGGATATCAAAGCAAATTGATGTATTTTTTGAAATAGTAGTTTGTGAAAATCATACATTTTGTTTAATGTAATGGAGACAACGTCCCAATTGAAAGCCAACAGGTTACCAATAATTATCCCATTTTGTAGGATGAAGAGCCTCTTATTCATATATAATAAAATACATTTTAATTTTTTCTACTGCATTGCCCAATGTTGTTGTGAAATGTTACACCATTGATTAAATATATTGATAACTAAATATTATAATGAAAAAATGTGTAATATGATGATATAACGAATTAATCCAAACATCATATACAAATGTGCTAATCAAAATTTAATTTATATCAATACCATTATAAGATATATGTTGATTTTTTGATGAATAGAAGATTTTAAAAAATCACAATAATTGTACTCTCACAGGTCGATGTTTCTGAAAAAAGATAAAATTGATATAAAGACTTCTTATATTAATGTGCACTGATCTAAATATGATTTTTTCAAAAATAATATTAAAAATAATAAAAAATGGTATCCCAATGTGTTTGTAAAATAAATACGCATCGAAAAGATATACATTTCATACACCGTTGTGATTCTCCTTGAATGCATTGATGCATGGTCACCTTTAATGCAGTTGTGTGTTAGATTATTTAAAAGCTGTCGTACTGCAAAAAAATTTTTCCCTGCCCTAGTGGCTTTTGTGAAAACTATAGCTCTAGATATTTTTTAACGACATAAGCATCAATGCATTATACTTTTGAAGAATTGATGATGTTTATGCAAATTATTAGCATCGGTGCATTGTTACGCATAAATATTTGGTGCATTGGAGAGTATAGAAGCACTCAGGATGTAAAACAAAATTTACAACCACCATGCACTTCCCAAAAAAGTATTTCTTAGGGAGTATTTGGAGGACATAAGCACTAGGGAAATATGCTTTTCATGTAGTAGTATTGTTTGTATTCAATGCCTCAGTGCATGGAATTATAGATTGTATGAGATAGTGCATTTTTATTATTAAATCATTGGTTATTTTAAAAATTTAATGCATTGGTGCTCCTATGTTTTTTTCAAGCCTTGGTGCTATTATTTCAACTTATAGCACGAGTGCTTTTATATTAGTAGCACATCAATGCAACTTGTCCAATACGTACATTGCTAAGAAAACATATGCTAAAACCTTTGTCTACACAATTTTTCATAGTTGTGATGGGGTTCCATTGTCATCTCCGCTAAAACATCTACTACCACAAACAGTTATTGTATAAGAGCTTTTTTTGACAATTTTTTTGAATTTTCTAACACTAAAAACCTTCATTATAACCTCCCCTAATACTTATTTTCCTTATAGTGAGACCCCAGGTATTTAAAAGCCATTAGTCATTCAAATTTAGCATTGGGAGGAGGTATCTATGGATTTTATCATAGGTATACCGAAGTCCAAATGAAAGAGTGCCTTATGGTGGTATTTGATAGACTTAACAAGTATGAAAATTTTTCTGCACTATCTCATCCTCTCAAAGATAGTATATTTTCTAATGCATCTATGGAAACAATTCAAAAGATACATGGAAACCCAAAGATTATTGTAAGCTTCAAAGATCCCATTTTCACTGGAAATTGTTGGACATAATTATGTTCTTTTATTGGTACTCCATTATCTCATAGCTCATCTTATCATCTTTGTTCTAATGGCAAAACTTATATAGTGAAAAAATGTTGGGAAGAATATATTTGTTTTTTTGTATCTGATAAACAAATACAATGTGTCAAGTGGTTACCTCTGGCAAAATAGTGATATAACACTTCCTTTCATAACAAAACAAAAATGACCAAATTTATGGCGATTTATGGATATCATCCACCATTCATCACATCATGTTTAAGAGATAATTATATAGGAATACCAAAAGCTAAATTTTGAGTGAACATGTACTACAAAGTCGCTTCTCAACGCATCTTTGTCAAACATGCAACTCAATAATTTTCAAAAAGGATTCGTAAAGTCAAACCACATTCATAACAAATAATACGATATTCATCTTTTCTTTTTATTACATGTTGAACCAGATGAGTTAATTAATCTTTTTATTTAACTATTATCCAGCAGTCCACATCAGGTCCATTCGATTTTCATTAAAAAAATTTCCTTCCTGTGGTTGTTGCAGATATATAAGTACGACCAAATAAAATATAATGAGCTTGTTAACAGTTTTTTTTTTTGGGAATATCTATTGATCTTTGGTTTTTTCTTAACCATGAATGGTGGACAAAGGCATTTTACATGAAATCAAGGAGCAGCATAGCTGATAAAGCCATAAATAGGTAATAAATAAAAATATTAGGATATTATTAAGAATTGAAATAATTTTCTTTTTAAATATTTAAAAATATCATAAATTATTTTATATGAAATAGTTTGCCTGTAATTTTATTATCTATAAAGTTTATTAAATTAAAATTATCAATATTTTCTATTTAAAAATATTATTATTAGAAAATTTAATAAAATAAATTATTAGTTAATTTATTTATGAAAATTAAAAAATAAGTGGTTTTGGATAGATGGTGATTGGGTGTTCTGTTAAGGGACTCCTTCATGTGAAATTATTGGTTTGATTCCCCACTTGATGAATATGTAATCCTGCCAAATTTACTAAAAAATTAACTAAAATTAAAAAACAAAACTTTTATATATCGATGTAAAACTTATATAGTGAAAAAATGTTGGGAAGAATATATTTGTTTTTTTTGTATCTGATAAACAAATACAATGTGTCAAGTGGTTACCTCTGGCAAAATGGTGGTATAACACTTCCTTTCATAACAAAACAAAAATGACCAAATTTATGGCGATTTATGGATATCATCCACCATTCATCACATCATGTTTAAGAGATAATTATATGGTTCAAACAGTGGAAGATCACATGAAGCATCAAAAATAAGTTCTCTAACTCTTAAAGGATAACATGACTCTAATGTAGAATTGAATGAAGAAACAATCATATCAACATTGTAGTGAAAGAATTTTTTATGTGGGTGATTGGGTATATTTATGGTTACAACCATCCAAACAAATGTCCCTCAAGCAATCTAAGAAGGATAATAAATTATCACCCAAGTACTATGGACCTTACAAGGGGGTGTAAAATTTCGGTACTATGGCACATAAATTAGAGTTGCCTACATCTTCATGAGTACACCCAGTTTTTATGTTTCATACTTAAATAAGGTTATCGGTGACAAGATTCCAATTCAAACTATATTTCCAGAACTTGAAAAGGATGTAAAAATTATATTAGATCCCGAAGCAATAAAAAAAAAGAATTTGATAGCTACATAATTAATCTATTTTAGAATACCTCATTAAGTGCAAGAACTTACCTGTCAAAGATTCCACATGGGATGATGAGTATTTTATACAGAAGCATCCAAAACTGCTAAAGCATTGAAGACAAGAATTTTTTTAAGGAGAGGAGCATGTTAAGTCCCTATAATACTATTTTAGCTCCCATATTGTTATTATTGTGACCCATAGAAGCCAACTATTGTTATTCTTGTGCCCTTACATTATTAATTTTATGTACGCCCTCATTTTATTTTGACCCTTTAGACTCCTATTTATACCAATAAGTATTTTTCATTTGAATCATAATAGAATTGTCATTTATGTGATGTAAAGGGAGGTTTCCCCCTTGAAGTGGTTTATTAAGTAGACATTGATATATATTTTCTTATGTTTTTATGTTATTTGGACTTGGATACATAACATACTCCTCTTTATTGTGACTAATTTGAGAAAAGAAAACTAAAATCAATTGCCTAATAGCCATAATATCATACTACTTTCTATTACGAAAGATTATACTTATGGTTTCATGTGGAAGAATCTACTCCTAATTTGAAAAATCAGGTTGTCATGATACTATTTGTATATATTATTTTGACTGAAGACATTAAACAAAAATGCCTTCATCTTCTAGATCTAAAAGTCCATCACAAATATTAGGACCATGATCAATAGTAAAAATTAAGGAAGGAGAATAATACAATCTACGATTACTAATCTCATCACAATTAAAATCTCTTTGAGACAACACTTCCTTATATGTAGGAAGAAAGAGCTTATTTTCCTTTTATGTCCTTAGAGTAACCAACAAATATCAATTGTTGAATTTTATTTCCCATGGCTTTGCATTTTTCATCTAGAACCAATGCCCATGTGGGACTACAAAATGCCCTAAAAGAAGAGACATCATGTGTCTCATGTGTCCAAGATTCCACTTAAATCATAAGCTAAAATGTTGTGTGAGACATCATATTTTGAATATAATTGCAACAATTTATTGCTTTGGCCAAGGAGGAAGTTATCATGTTCTTGTCATGAATCATGGAACTTGAAATCCCCTTGAGTGTTTGGTTCTTCTTTTAGAAACACTATTTTATAGAGGGATGTAGGGAACAGAGTGTGGATGCCTCATTCTCTATAGAAATTTTGAAATGCCTTATTAAAATATTCACTCCCATTATAATTTTCTAGGTTCTTGATGCAACATGATGATTATTTCTCAGTAAAATCCTTAAATGTATTGAATGTTACAAAGACATCAATATTGTACTTGATGAATTACATCTAAGAGTGTTGTGAGAAATCATAAATAAAGGTTAGTGGATACTTGGCCTCATAAAAGGAAGGAGTTGGAAATTTCTTTAAATCATTATGCACCAAGTCATGAGGCATACTTTCCCTTCAAGCATTCCATTTAGGAAATGGGTTTTAGTTTTCCAAGAGTGCAACCTGCACAACCCCCATAGTATAAGAGATGTTGATTTTTGGTATCTCAGTGTCAAATTCCAATCATGGGACAAGTTTCCTCTTTTTGAGAGGACCAATTTTTATTATTAAAGCACTCAATTTTGACAAGGGAAAGTGTATTTCTAAAGAAAATCCCACATGTGCACAAAAGGACAGGTCAGCACTAAAGTGTAAGTGGACACCCTTGGAAGCCTATAAATACAAGTGACCTCAAGCTCACTGGGAGATAATTATGATAATTCTCCTTTCTCTAGTTTGGTTCAGATAGGTCTGAGGTGGTTCATGGATATTGGTTCATACATGTCCAAAATTACAGGATCTGAAGCTCGTATGTGATATCTAGGGTTTTGGTTTCCAACTGCACAGATGACATAATCATTTTTTGGTCGCAATTGCAAGGACACATGCTCATGAGTGCAGTTGGAGGGTTTAGGCCACACATACATACACACTTTGCATGTGGTTATAAACTAGGTTTTTTTTTCATTTGACTGCAGTTGACCTTAGGCTTTTGAATCGAGGTTTTGATTATTAGCATTTTTGGGTTCATCTCTCAGATGTTGTTAAGTTGATTTTACTGGATAGTTTTGTGGTTTAAGGTATGAATAATTGTTCTCTCTCTTTGTTGAATTTTTTATGGCAATCTAATAAGAATAATAATTTAGAAGGGTTTTACCCATACTATGCATTTCCCTCATCTCCTACCAATCCTATTTTCTCTATGTGTGAATTTGTTTCTTTTATGGTTCCTTTATGTTCTGCTACATTGATGATGATATTGTTCTTTCTATATAGTTGCATATGTTTTTCAATAACATTATGATGTTGTGGGGTGAAATAAATGTGTAAATGATGAAATGCATTTATCTAAAGCAAAGAACAATTTAGCCATAAGAAGAATTGACAAGATACTTTTGGAATACCAAAAGCTAAATTTTGAGTGAACATGTACTACAAATTTCTATAATTTAGATGGCCAAATATTTCATGCCAAATCTTACTAAGGAATTAGCATGATCTATGAAATAAGAACCTAAGGAAGGATAAAAGATAACAAGCTTACACTATCTAAAGGCACGAACAACCTTTCCAATGGCTACAACGACAATTGTTGGATCATGAAGTTCGTGGATAACTACTTGATGGGAGAAAAAATAACTCTTTTCCCATCACCAGAATGATATATCTAATAGATGGTTAGTATATTTGCAGATATTTCAAGGACTAGGAGTATATTGTTAATGCACACATTAGTCAACTGCAAAATAACTAACTGCAAAACATCATGTTGAGTGCATTCTTTAATGGAGATTTCTTAAAAGATGCAATGGGATGTAGGAGGAAGAAAATATTGAAAATAATTCATATGATGTGACGCCCCTAAATTAAATATCTGGAAATTTGTAGATCTTCCTATAACTTACTCCAATAAAGGATGTCCTTTACCTATTCAAATATTATGCTTCTTCATGACCAGATTTGCTAGAAAGGTACATGTTTGATCTATTTTCTTCCTATTTTTCTACTTTTTCTATATCATGGAGGAGGATCCATCAATCTCAAAGGATGGAGATGGAGAATTAGTATTTTTCCGAGCCTTGGAGGGAATATCATAGGTATTTGTAGTATAGTTTGGAGGTATGGGCTATAAGAGTTGGCTTTGAAGAAGTAGAGAGAACATCTAGTTTATTAAGCTTAGATTGTTCTCATGAGAGGTGATTAAAAAATATCTCAAAGCTTGACATTTTAAATCATTATGCATGAGCATCCATTGTTGAATTAATTGTAGATGAGAAAATATACAAGGGACCCTTTATCCTTGATAAGATTAAAAAAATACACATTGAACTATTTTCTCCTTGTCACATGCATTTAATTGGAACACCAATAACCTAAATTGTGAAAATTAGTCCTCAATAGAGGCATTCTCATCAAGTAAAATGTTTGATAATCTAACTTCCAATTCTAAAGCATTTCCAAATACATAAGCCAACTTATCCCATCTTTCCTTTGGTGTAGGACAATATTCAAGATTAAATAGTAGGTTATCTAAAACATACAACCCAATCAAACCCATGGCTTCCTCTTATTTATTCCTATATGCAAAATTTTCAAATCCTTTTGTAAAAGCAAGTTATTTTTCACTTAACATTTACCACATTCCTTTGGAATATAAGAGTTGTTTTTTTTTTCTTTTTAGGTATGATAATTATAGGGAGTAAGAATATCAATGGTTCTTGACTCTACAATACCATGGAAATATTTTTTCTTCTTTTCTAACAACTACAATAGTCTACCCTATGGCCTTTTTTGTTTTTGTTTTTTCTTGTATAACAAGTAAAATAGTCTAGCCAAGAGCCCATTTACATATTAGAAAACTTGTTTAAATTTGTTTTTCTAAATATTTTTTTCCCAAGATTTTTTTTTTTTTAGCTAATTAGCAAAAAAAAATTCAAACGGATTTTTTCCCCACAATAAAAAAAATTACACTTCAATTTTTTTTTACTTTTTAATATAGCTAGGGAATTGACCTAACCTAGTAATCTTTTACCAACTATATCCCAAGCTATCTACAGTGAACCTTCTAAAGTAATGAGACACTTCACCTAAAAAAAATTCAAAAAGATAGTCTTGAGGCCTCTTGAAATCAGAAGCTTCCAAATCTTCAGATTTACCTATGCAATACAATAAGAAATATTCACTCAACCAATGCAGAGTGTTTTTACCATCATCATGAAAATCACAAGATATTTGTAGAAATTAGCATTGTTTTGTAGTTCTAGATCTAACCATATGATCATGAAGAAACATTTAAAAAAATAACGTCTACGAAAAAGTGGCCTCATAAGAAGATCCAAAGTGCTCATATCCATCTTTCAATATATCTCTCATAAAAATTTGAGAACCTTTCTGTTAATAATCTAATACCATGTAGTAGTGTATAAGAACCCAAAGGACCAAAGTGAAAAAGATAAAAATATTTTATGAAAGAGGCCAATGAGAATTCAAAAATGAAGGTGTTGATGGTGTTGGAAATCTGTCAACCAACAGGGTCTCTCTAATGTGAAGTCCCAATTAGACCTCACGTCGTTTTGTGTAGTAGCCCCATCCAGAATATTGGCTAGGTTTCCATATATCTCAAAGATATTCCTTGGCTCTAACTGTGAGCATGGGAGAGGGATGGAATGGTGTCTTTGAAAAGAAAGGGATGTGTGCCTCATGATTGTGCAGTTGTGACTGTGTCAAGGTTCTTCTAGTGCAAATGGGGTAGAAAAGTGAGCCTCTAAGTGAAAGGTAATAGTACCACCTAGGAAGAGACACACATGAACAAGAAGGCTCAATCTAACATCCAACAGAATGTTCCACAACAGATGTCACTGTATTTACAACCAAAAAACAAGGAAAAAATAGTTTAATATCCCAAGGAATAGTCCACAAGGATGTGATAGTAATAAAAATCATTACAACACATTTGAAAGAAGATGAGCACTAAAATAACCTAAATAGTTCGACTACCTTAGTACATATGAAAGAAAACACGAAATACAAATGTCCACAGAATAGTCTTACAAACATTCATAGCCCATGCATGAAGAACGTGTTGGCCTTAAAGGCTTCTATTATTAAGAAAAATTTCCTAGACACATGTTTACAATGTACATGACTAGCCCCAATAGTTGGACATTAGAGCCACTCCTTGATCCCCAAAGAACTAGTTGATCCCTCTTTGGTGCCTTTCAAGAGGAGCCAAGGTGAAAACTCCTTTGCTCGCACAATGAGGGGGCATACATAACCAAGGGGTGATGCTTCCCCTTTGTGACTCTTTAACTACCCTCATGATTATTCAACTTCCCATGACTTTTCAACTTACATGACTCTCCATATTCATGTGTGTCCCTTGGACTTCCACTTTACAATACATTTGAATATAATATACATGGTCCATAATAGTGATGTGGCATATGACCACTCATGACGTGATATGATACTAGTGACATGGATTGCTTGATGATGTGGCAATGTCAAGTCACTTTTGATGCTAAGTGTGGGATGTCTTATTGGATATGCTTTCTTTTTGCCTTCACATGGCTTGGTGATGTGGAGTCTTCAATGATATTTAGTCTTGGATGGTAGTTTCAAACTTGTGTCCCATTTCCTTTCTTTGATAATATGAGCTAATTGAAGCATCATATTCCCAGTTTGGGATCAACAAAGATAAATCAATTTGAACAATTTCATGAATGTTTTGAATAATAGAATCATCTTCTTCGTATGATGAACATGACAGTCCATTTCTTTGTAATTGGTAATACACTGTAATAGCATCATAATCATTGGGGGAAGTGGGAAGGGAGGCTGGTACAACAGACACGTGACACAAGTCAGGGTGAAATGAACAGAAAGGAGATTGATTCATGCAATAACTCCTATATAGATTTGCACCAAAGAGGGTTTCAGGTGTGATGAAGGACAATATTCAAGATATTGTATTCACAAGGAAAGCTAGGAGTTGCTCATCATAAAATACATACGATAGATATGAGTCCTTCGACCAAATATGGTCTTTCAAATGATCAAATTCCACGAGAGGTACACATTCCAAACCCGTGTTTGCTACAAGAGACTTGCATGAAGATGAATGAACTGAAAAAAATATTGTTTTGATTCAAAAGTAAAACCTCAAGAGTTTGGAAGATTACATAAGAAATACTAAAAAAATTTGAGAAAGAGATTTGCACTCAATGAAACCTCGCAACAAGAAGGATTGTATGAGAGAAACTAAATATGACTTAGTTCGGGGGGCTTACCAGAGTTGCCAGATCCTGACATAACCATCAACATAAGTTGAAGTGCCTCGACTCCCTGGTAGGTCCTGGAACTTTCTAGGATTATAGAGTCGCATTTTGAAGCTTGAACCAGATCATGCATGGTTTGAAGATAATTGTTGTTGCTGGTTTCAATTCTTCTCACCACATGGCAGCCATCTCTGTCACAGGTTTCACTGGATTTTTGAGCTTCAACAATTAGATTACTCAAGTGGAGAGGCTCTTCTGACTGAAAATCCAAAGATAAATGAATCAGGGAAATTTTGTGAGAGGGTTGATTTGAAGAGTTGTCTTCATGCAAGAAAAGATATGATGAGGGATGGGAAGGGTATTCTATGTTTTGATTGTTTTCAATGTCATGATGGAAAACCTCACCACCTTTTGATAACTCATCGGATGAAGAAACTAAAGATCATCGACTATATATGTCATAGGTAGATGCATTAGAACTAAAAGAACATAAGGGATAGTGAGGTGAAGATGAAGTTTCAATAATAACATCTTCTTTGACTGAATCAGATTCTAAATCTAAATTAAAATATTTAGGAGAAATCGAAAGGTCAGATGATGCACTCAGGCATTCATCACGACATATGTCAATAGAGTCATCACCATTGGAATGATTGTTTCCAAAGGCTACAAATTGATTGCATTCAATTCACCACCGAGATTAGTAAATTGAGAATCATCCAAAAATGGAAACTCATTGTTTTGACATGCAATATTTTGAAAAATAAAGGAAATATTGAAATCATATTCACCTTCCTGATCCTCTATCTGCGTACTATGATTTCTTTATACCTGATCAAAGTTTGGGCCAACATCTTGAGAAACAAGAGAGTGGAGAAACTAGCCGGTGGAGAAGATTGGTCAAGTGGATCATTGTAGAAATCATCATGGCATGTAGCTGAGAAAGGATAACAAAAATTCAGATTAGAGTTCTGAATAGTGATATCATCTTGCGGAATGGAGGATTCAGTCTTCACCGTAGGCTTCATGAGACATTATGGAATTTCCTCCATTGAATTTGAGTGATGAAAAGTGGAAGAAGAATGAGAAGATGGTTTGGAGATTTGATTTTCGAACTTTTCAACCTTGTTACCATTACATAGAGTCACCCCTACTAGGATTGGAAAAGGAGGAGCACAAAGAAAAAAAAGGAAAGGTAAATTCCTCCTCTAACATTAGAGGTGTCCTATGATTTACAAGAGTTGGAGAAGCATAAAAATTAGGGGGCTCAGGTTCACCGTGTGAAGCAATAAGAACTAAGCCCTTAAACTCATGTTTCAAGAATTCCCATTTCAAATCTTCTTCCTAAATTTCATAGTAAAGGTGAAGAAATCAATAAGAAAAATTCTCAACTGATCCATTAGGCTCCATTCTTAAGAGATTGATTAGTTTACAAACATTTCGGTAATTATACCCACAGAAGGCTTGATGAAGCTCCCTAACGAAGTGACCAAGGGAATGAATGGAAGAATTTGGAAAGGTATGGCACCACAGATTAGCATGACCTTCAAGGGTGAGGAAGAAAAGCACTCAAGCCAACTCTTCATCATCAATTTCATCAGATTCATAAAATTTAAGAAGAAAAAAAATGTGCTCGGTTATGGATGTTCCATCCTCACCATAAAACTTTAAATGGGACAAGTGATCAAGAGGCTCATCGGGGACTGAAAATTGACGAAGGGAAAAATTGGAGAAACGCCCCAAGAGTATGATTTGTGTATGAGCCATTTTAGATAAGAGATTCAAACTAGATGTAATGGGCTCAACTTATCATATTGCCCTCCTTCTAGGGCGATTTTGTTGACGGTTCTGGAAATCGGTCAACCAAGGGGGTCTCCCTGATGTGAAGTCCTAATTATACCTCACATTGTTTGGTGTAGGAGCCCCATCCGTAATATCATCCTTGTTAAAATATATCTCAAAGATATGCCTTCACTCTATCTGTCAGCACGGGAGAGGGATGGAATGGTGTCTTCAAAAATCAAGGGAGGTGTGCCTGGTGGGTGTACAATTGTGATTGTGTTAAGGTTCTTCTACTGGAAAGGGGGGAGAAAAGTGAGCCTATAAGTGAGAGGTAATAGTACCACCCAGGAAGAGACACACATGAACCCGAAGTATCCATCAAACATCGAGTGGAATAGTCCATAGCGGATGTGATAGCCTTTACAGCCAACAAATATGGAAATATTTGTCTAATATCCCACAGATTAGTCCACAGGGATGGGACAACAATAACAACTATTACAATACATTCTCCAGAAGACAAGCACTAAAATAACTAAAATAGTTCAACTACCTTAATACATGTGAAAGAAAATATGAAGTATGAATGTCCATAGAATAGTCTTACAAAGATTCATAGTCCATGCATGAAGAATGTGCTAGCCTTAAAGCTTATGTTTTTTAGCAGAATTTCCAAGACACATGTTTACAATATACATCACCAGCACCAACAGTGGGAAATTAGATCCACTCCTTGCTCCTAAAAGAACTAGTTGATCTCTCTCTAATGCCTTGTGGGAGGAGCCAAGGTGAAAAGAATTCTTCTCATACAATGAAGAGCTATACATAACCAAGGGGTGATGCTTCCCCTTTGTGACTCTTTGCTACCCTCATGATTATTAAACATCCTATGAGTTTTCAACTTACATGACTCTCCATATTCATGTGTGTCATTTAGACTTCCAATTTACAATACATTTGAATATAATATACATGGTCCACAATAGTGATGTGGCATATGACCACTCAACACATGACATGACATGACACTGCTGACATGGACTTCTTGGTGATGTGGCAATGTCAAGTCACTATTGCTACTAGGTGTTGTATGTCTTCTTGGTGATGTAGAGTCTTCAATGATATTTAGTCTTAGATGGTAGTTACAAACTTGTGTCCCTTTTCATTTCTTTGATAGATGAGCTTGCATGCTTTAGCTACAAAGACGTATTTCTACATTCTCCCCTTCTGCATATCCTTCTTCATCATCCTATAATGGTATAAGAGAGTACTTGCATCTGCAACTCACTCATGAAGAAATAACATCAGTCTGAAAATCCCTAGCTTAAGATAGAGTATTTGGATTCATGAACTGGGTCGTGACTAGGTGGCAGGTTAGGAGAGAAGGCCTAGTGACTGCGCAATTGCGAAGTTCAAGAAATTAGGGGTCAAGCTTTATCATTGGGACTATGCAATGTGAAACTTAGGCTAGACTGAGGGAAAATTTCTGCGGTGGCCACTGAGGGAAAAATTTGCGAGTACCCACTAAGGAAAAAAATTGCACAGTGCCCACTCAGGGAAAAATTTGCGCAGTTCAAGCAAGTAGTGGAGGTTGTAGGATTGGGCCCTAGGACGACAAATTGCGCAGTTTCAGGAGGCAAGGGGGATTGGGCAACAAAGACTGCATAATGTGCAGCTCAGGGAAGCTTGAAGGACATAACTGCATAGTTATTGAATGAAGTAAGGTCCAACTGAGGGAAAGGACACTAAGAGAAGCATCTGCATTGTTTTGAGTGTGAAAGGAGGCCTGGATTCTATGCATTTCATAGTTCCAATAGACAAGGGAAAAACTTAGAGTTGAATATGTGAAGTGCGCTATTCACGGAAGACTTGGAGACACAACTGCGCAATTATGGAGGTTAAGATCGAGAGATGAGCTTCAGAATTGCACATAGAAACAACAATGGAGGATAGGGACTGTGCATTTCACAGTTCTAACCAGCAAGGTCACAACCTAGAGGCTTGAGACTGCACAGTGCACAGTTTAGTCGGGGCCCAGTGAAGCTAGGTTGCTTGGTTGGGAAGATTTTCCCAAAATGGCTAAGTGTAGGATGGGTGATGAGCTGTGATGAACCTTGATTGTGATCACACCCTTAACATCCTTTGATGATACAACAACATAGACCGTCGGAACATGTAAGAAAATCATTTCCCTCTCTATGATTTCCTCATGGCAAAATACAACAAGCGCGATACTTAAGATAGGCTTTAGGACGATCGCGACGACACTTGTACGACAATGCGCAAGACTTTGTGTATGGATGTCACAAATGTTTACGTTGTTGGGACAACTCATATACACAAAGACCAAATGTGCCAAAAGACGACAATTAACCCAACATGCAAAAGGGACCATAGAACTGTGAAAAAACTCGTGAAATGAGCTCTAGTGTTTGCAACAACAATGAAAAATGCAAATGAAGACTCCGAAATTTGACTGTGAGCTAAACTTTTTGAGGCTCTTGTAGCATCTACAATAGAAGGGTAAAATACTTCATTGTTTGAGTAAAACAAAATACAAAGATCTAATTTATAGGCATAATGGAAGATCTTCTTAGATTGTAATATAAAAAAGAACATAAACATAGCAAAACACAATGAAAATACAATTATTAATATTTTATAATTCTTTTAATTAAGACTACAAAAATACATATTTTTTTAATTTTTAATTTATTTATTTTTATTGTAATTGACATTATTAGTGTTTTTTTTAAATATATCCATTCCACATTAAATATAAAAGAAATTACACATTTCTTTGTAAATACAGAATACTTAAATAATAAAATTTAATAATTAATTTATAATTTACCGATTTTTAAAACTTTTACATCCGACACAAAATTTATGAAAATAAATTAGGCACATTACATAATGCTAATAACTCGCATCTCATGCTTATATTGCATAGCATCTAACTCAAAACAACCATGACAATATTTACACTCATCTCAGTCAAATGAACCATGAAAATATTTTAGTAAATATAGAATAACAAAATGCCAGCTTTCATAATTTTCTCTTGACAGTCTATAATCAATGCCACTTTCCAATTAAATAGCTGTGTGATTCGCTTGAGCTTGTGTCTCACTGAGGTTACATCTGCCCTGTTCTTTCTCTCCTTTTTTTTGTTGGTGATTTGTGCGATCATGACAACATCTAAGGAACAAACAGAGGCCTTCGACTCGGACAGAAATTAAGTTGCAGATATATAAGTACGACCAAATAAAATATAATGAGCTTGTTAACAGTTTTTTTTGGGGAATACCTATTGATCTTTGGTTTTTTCTTAACCATGAATGGTGGACAAAGGCGTTTTACATGAAATCAAGGAGCAGCATAGCTGATAAAGCCATAAATAGGTAATAAATAAAAATATTAGGATATTATTAAGAATTGAAATAATTTCTTTTAAATATTTAAAAATTCATAAAATATTTTATATGAAAAGAGTGCGCAATTATTATCTAAAAAGTTTATTAAATTAAATTATCAATATGTTTTATTAAAATATTATTATTAAAAATTAATAAAATAATTAATAGTTAATTTATTTATGAAAATAAAGTAAGTGATTTTGGATAGATGGTGATTGGTGTCTGTTAGAGGACCCTTTCATTTGAAATTATTGGTTTGATTCCCACTTGATGAATATATAATCCTACCAAATAATTTAAAAACTAACTAAAATTAAAAAAAAACTTTTTATCTTAAATAAGTAAAATATTAAGACTTATCTATAATCATGATTACAATAAATACATATATAATATTTATATTTAATAAAAAAAAACATTAAATAAAACAATTAAAATATGAAATTTATATAAAGTTAAAAACATATTATTTTCAACAAGAGATAAAAAATAAAAGCTATAATATATACAACAAAATTAAGACTTTTAATCCAAAATACATACATACTTATATTATTTATAAATTTAATTTATATAAATATAATAGATATTATTATAAAACTTAAAAAATATTAATGAGCCAAGAAGATTTACATTGCTTTCAGATTCAATGTATGTAATAAGAATAAGGCAAGCTTTCAGAGTTTTGAGAATTCTGAATAACAACGTTAGTTACTTTTGTGTCGGAAGAATGAAAGGTGAAAAATATAGAAGGGAGGGAACACAGAAAAGAAAAGAACAGAACCGACCAGCAAACCTTAATAATAATAAGCCAGACAAGGCTCATCTTTGTGAAAAATTTAATAATAACTATAAAATAAAAAGAATAAAGAAAAGAAAAAAACAGATAAACGAATCCTAATAATAATAATAATAAGGCAGGACGAATCGTCAGACAAATCGACAGAGAACAATGAAAAGTAATAAATATAAAATGGAGAGAACAATGAAAAGAAAAAAATTCTAGCAGCAAACCTTAATAATAATAAGACAAACTGTTAACTTTACTATTGTCTATTGAATAAACAAACCTGCGAATAAACAAACCTGCAATCAAATAAATGAAAGGCAGCCAAATATCTCTAAATGGATATTATTTTTAATACTTTGACTCTAATCAATTGATGAAAGGCAGCCAAATATCTCTAAATGGATATTATTTTTAATACTTTGACTCTAATCAATTGAAAAGATCTAATTATATATATATATATATATATATTCCACCTGCAGCTCTGTTATTCACATGCAGGTTATAGAATTTACATTTTTAATATGTTTTGAGAAGCTTTATACCTATTTTTTGAAATTAAATCCATCGACCTTTTTACACGCAGCAGTTCATAGATATAGTATTTCTACTTTTAATATCTTATGAGAAGCTTTATATCTACTTTTTTGAAATTACATCCATCCGGCTCTTTTACACGCAGCAGTCCCTAGATACTTTCGTTATATTTCTAAAAAGAATTGTTAAACAATTAGAAAAACAAATACACATAGACCGAACTGCAGACTGTCTTGCCCTTTTAAACAAACTGAACGCAGTGGACATATCAGATTTTCCGTAGCATTTATAAGATTCCACCTTCCATATTGTTGAATTAATGTGAATAAAATTACAACGTGTTCCAGTGAAGCTACACTTAACATAATACATATAATAGTACATGCGATTTTCAACATTTATTTGTAATTTTTTTTAAACCAGAAGAGAAAGTTACCAGTGTGCCTGATTCTTTCTAAACACCAGTTTCGCGGACTTAAATCAAATTGATATATAATACCGCTAAAACCGAAGTCCACTTTCGCGGCTGTCACATGCTTTCATAAAAATATTAAAGTAACAAATTTAAAATGAGCAAAACTAACAAATCCGTTATTGCAAATTTACAGAATATCATCATTGAAAGAATCTAGAGAAGTAGAAAATATACCGGCAGCCCAGATATGATGATTGTTATCAGAAATAATAATATAGGGACAGGAGGTTTCAGGCACAGAGAGGTGACACTGTCTTTTTATATTTATTCCCCCTCCATCTAAAACTGAATGAATGATCAGGATATACGAGGACAGTGTCACCTCTTCTGCGCCAGAAACACAGGACCGCCTCCTATTCTGTACGACGATCTGATCTACTCTGTATACCAGACTTACATAAAGAGTTATATAGAGATGTAATTGTAGATATTTGCAAGGGATGTCTCGCTATATTTATAGGGTAAAACCCATCTTGATTTTCAATTTTTTTTACAGACAATAGACTATTCTTCTCCAACCACCAGTTTAATGGCGGTCAATATGACTATAGGGAATTTGGTTGGGGTGAAATCCATATGGTTAAAACCCATCTTGATTTCAATTTTTTGTTTTACGTACAATAGACTATTCTCCTCCAACTACTAGTTTAATGGCCGTCAATATGACTACAGAGAATTTGGTTGGGGTGAAACCCATATGGTATACTTTTCTAACACTATGAACAGTCTAATTACAACTTGGTAGGGTATGGTTGGACCCTAGAGAATCGATAATTAATTTGTTTGGATGCAAGTTGGCTTCTAGAAGGTTGTTTCAACTTTAATCGGGCACTAATTCCACCATGACACAAAAGAGAGGTTGAAGTGACTTGACTTCACGTAAACATGGTTGTATGGGCAGTAAAAGGCGAGATATTCTCGATAGATTTTATCATTACGGAGGCAATGCATGAATGTTGCCCATAGCAAGTGGACTCGAAAGGCGAACAAAGCGCTCCGAGACGAGCGTCATTCAACGACCAGTACCAACGTTATACGTCATAACATGTGAAGGAGTGATGTTGGCGACCCTCCCTGCCATGGAATAAGTCATTTGTTTACCATTTACCATAGTTACCGAATTCGGTCGAATCGGCTTGAAAATTTTGAATATTTGGCAGTTCGATTCGGTTCGGTGATTAATACGGTTAAATTTGATTCGAGGGAAATATATTAGCTTTTGTTTCTTCTGCTAAATAATAGAACTGAGGTAGATGGACTCGGTATTATTGAGGAGGGTGAGACTCGTAGTATTTCTACCGATTAGAGAACATTTCTAATTTCCCTGGCTCGAATAGAGAATGTTTAGTCTACATGTGTCCATGCAAGTTGTTCTATGTTAGGGTTTGGGTGTGCTTCCATCCTATTTATTTTGGATTTATTTGACTGTGCAGCCAACAGAATTAGCAATTCTTTAAGAGTGTGCTTTTAAGGCTACTCGCTGGGAAAGCTACTTTACACTTAGAGGTTTACTATTTTTTAATTATTAATTATTAATTAATAATAGAGTTAGAAAATGATATAACTATGTGTTTACTATTTTTTAATTATTGATTAATAATTAATAATAAGAAAATGATATAACTATGTATTGTTTAGATAAATTTTGTAAATATAGATAGTATTTTCATAGTTTTAATATATAAGTTTAAAGAAAAAAGCTTAAACTATTTAAAATATGGAATTTTTTTTTTTTTTTTGTTTTAATTTAAAAAATATGTGTTATAAATTAAAGATAAGATGTATACTTCAAATTTTTCCGGTATTGAATTTTAAGTAATTGAATTATTTTAGTATCCAATTGAATTTAAATTCGTATTTCAATTTGGTAACTATGATTTGAACTAGTAATTGGTCAAACCAAACTCGTTAGAAAAAAATTGATAATAAACCCATAAAAAACCCTTTTGAAGGGTCAATTTGTATTAGTTAGGTACCAAATTGGCATAAACCATAGTTACCAAGTTCGCCCAAATTCACAAAAACAGTGTGGAAATTCATCGATTTTGTTCGTCCGTCGAACAATTCCCAGAAATTCAATCCGTTCCATTAAAGGTTAATCGTGAGGTTAATGTAGTTTGTTAATTGCACGATGCTTCTTAACATATATGGAAAATCTGAAAATGACATGGAGTTAGGGTTAGTAAACAGTGATCCATTTCAAAGTATTTGGATAGAAGATGGTCGTAATTTCTATAATTCTCTATGAGAAGTATAACAATAAATAAATAAATCGATGTAAATAATACAAATTCAAACCCCAAAGAATTACCAGTTGAGAGGGTTTCAGTGGCAAGGTTTTCCTCCCAACACCTAAGGGACTGAATGAGGGAAGCAGTGAGACACAAGGAGGCTATTACTTCGTAACTCAATCTAAGTTCTTCATATATGTTTAGCTAACACATCGGATATGGTACAAACACACTTGCAATAAGTAGAAATTTCCAACCAAGTTTCATTGAATAAATATTTCCTTACAAAATAATGTATAATAAATATTTCTTTATAAAATAATGTATATGGATAAGTAAAAGGATTGAGAAAAAAATTATTCATTCTTTATTCTTTGAAAAAAGAGAAAGAAGAAAAATGACGAGTAGAAAAAAGAAAACAAAAATTGCAAATATCAGTGAAATTAGAAAAAATCTATTTTTTCAATCTTCAATTTAGAAAAGAAACAGAAAATAAATGAAAGTAGCTTATTCTTTCTTTGTTATAAGATTCTACGAATAGAAATAAATAGAGTTTAGATGGCATATATAAAGAAGAAAAATAAAAAGTTAAAAAGGCAAAACAAAATAGAAGGTGAAATTGATATCAGAAAATTTCTGTTTTTTCAATCTTGGAAACCAAAATGTGTGAAGTAACTTAATTTTAAGTAATTAGTTTTTATTTATGGAAGGATTGATGTTTTGGAGAGAAAATATGAATAGTAAATCTTTTTAGATAATTTTAATTTATATAATTAAAATTAATTAAAAAAAATTCATAATTCAAAATAAATTGAAAAAAATTAATAAAAATATGTTTTGATATAATGTCTGTTATCGAATTTTTTATGAATTGAATTTTTTTCATTCGAATTTTTATCATATCGAATCGAATTCGGTAACTATGCCATTTACATCAAAGTAATATGAATAGGAATTATGAACGATGACCAAGGTATATGAAAAACAGTTATGAACGATTGAATCGGTACGCTAAGAAAGTGTCCGTTGAACATTTCAAGTACAGACATTTTCTTACATTCATACATTCAAATGCATTTTCTTGCATTTAAACAAGTATTACTTATGACTAGATGGATGTAGCAATAATACATTGGCAAATTAATGGTTGAATATGGTTAGAACAACCTCGTTAGCCATGATCCGTTTTCATTTTTTATAGGTCAATCATTCTATAAGAATGACGAGCATAAACATATATTAACCGTATTACCTAATGTAATTAAGTTAATCATATATTGAAACATTGCGATCATACTAATTTTACATCCAAACAAATATTATAAGATTGAAATTTAAGTGAGATTAAATAGTTTGTTAGAGCACAACAGTGCATAGCGGAAAATAAAAGACAAATACAGTATAAAAAACATACAAAAAATGACACGGTGATTTAACGTGGTTTACCTAACCAATCTTGGCTACATCCACCAAACAAAAGCATTGGCAATCTTATTATTAAAATAAAAGATTACAAATAATTTATTTCCTCACATTCTCTACCTCATCTCGATATCTGTACGAGCATATATTTTATAGCTAAGAGAATTTGACTGACTCATAAATCCTCTCACAACAAATATAGGATGCATTAACTCTTTCCCAACAAAATAGAGCTAATATAGCAACAAATCCTATTGTTGTCACCTACATGAGATTTTTGCCCAATTTATTAAAACTGAAAATCTCAACAATCTCCACCTTGACAACAATTAGCGTGATACCTTGTTTATTTATTATTTTTATTTTTTCTGCAAGCCAAGAGAAGCCAAACACCAACGTAGCTTCTCTAACAAAACTGGTTTCGTGAACATGTCTACACAGTTCTCTTTTGTATGCACCTTTTCAAGAGAGACTCCCCTTTCAATGATAACCTGTCTTACAAAATGGTACTTGATTGGTATATGCTTTGATTTACTATGATAGGTCGGATTCTTAGCCAAATGTATTGCACTTTGACTATCACAAAATAGCTTGATATTGTCTTGCAACCTACCAAACTCACCAAACAAACATTTCAACCAAATCGCTCCTTTGCAAGCATGAGAAGCAGCAATGTATTCTGCTTCAGTATTCGATAAAGAAACAATGTTCTGTAGCTTTGACATCCAGCTAATAGCTCCACCTGCAAGAGTAAAGACATACCCTAATGTTGACCTTCTCTTATCCAAATCACCTGCAAAATCGGAATCAACATATCCACAAACAAATTCACTACTCCTGTTATAAGTGATACAATAATCACTTGTGCTTCTCAAATACCGAAGCACCCATTTCACTGCTGACCAGTGTTCTTTACCTGGATTTGCCATATACCTGCTGACAACCCCAACTGCATGTGAATCTGGTCGAGTACAAACCATCGCATACATCAAACAACCTACTACATTGGCATACGAAATTCGAGACATATATTCCTTTTCTTCATCTGTATTAGGACATAAACTAGAAGAAAGCTTAAAATGGGAAGCTAAAGGGACTGACACAGGCTTCACATTGTTCATACCAAACCTCAAGAGTATTTTCTCAATATACTTATGTTGTGATAGCCACAGCTTACCATTGCTCCTGTCTCTTAAAATATCCATGCCCAAAATCTGTCTTGCTGCTCCTAGATCTTTCATATCAAATGTCCTAGCCATCTGAGCCTTTAACCTGTTGATCTCTGTTATGCTTTTGCTTGCTAAAAGCATATCGTCAACATACAACACTAAGATAATGAACATGCCATTAC